>JAIMZG010000613.1:0-40269 GCA_020466075.1 Colletotrichum coccodes
TCTTTCTCTTCTTTTTTTTTTTTAGTAAAAAAACCAAGATGGAATGTTGGCTGGATAGAGATTAATATTTGGATGGTTGAGGAGATCTTTGGGGTTCTGGTTGTCTCCGTTGGAAATGTCGGGTGGTTACAAATTTCTTCTGACTCTCACTTACATCTATGAGTCTTCTCTTTGATTAGTGGGTGAGTCTTCCAATCCGCCCAAATGAGAAAATACCCCACCATACTGCTTGCCGCAACCTTTCTGCCGCCCCTCGTCTGCACTCAGTCTCACCGCCTTCCAAGGTCCAACTGAACGTCGCCCATAGTACCTATCTGCCAAGGGTCCTATCCCAGTGACGTCTCCAGATCCGGTGTGCCGAGACACATCTTGATTTTCCCGCCAACAACGACTTGTCTCCAAAGATCAACGGGTGCAGCGTCGTGACTGTTTTTTGATCCCACGCAGAAGCATCTCAAAACATTTCAGCAAACCATGTCCGACAACGTTGGCCTGTCAACGCCCCGCGGTAGCGGCACCTCGGGCTATGTCCAGCGTAACCTCGCGCATATGCGCCCACGCGATTACGGCGCGCCCTACCCTCCCAAAGACAACGAATCACTGCGTCACAAGCAGCGACAACCCGATAAGGAAATCCTGGAGCATGACCGCAAGCGCGAGGTCGAGGTCAAGGTTCTCGACCTGCGTGACACCCTCGAAGACGAAGGGTTAGCTTGTCCTACCCCTCTGCTGTCTCGATTCTTTATGACGCTGACAAACTGTATAGTCTTGACGAAGAAGAAATCGAGAAGCGATGCGATGAGATGCGAACGAAGCTATTGGCCGAGCTCGAGAAACAGAAGAACAGCCGCAGCGGTGGTGTCGGACCCGTGCGCAAGCACTTCAAGAGCCACCAAGTGCACGAGATGGCCGATGCCAAGATCAAAGAGAGCGAGAGACTACGGAGCGCTTTGAGAATAAGCAAAGACTATGAAGAGGGGAGCCACTGGAGGAGACAGGAGGAGAGACTCCGGGGCTCTCTAGAGAAGGAGACCAAGAGAGAAGACGTCGACTAAAGCACGCGGTTCTGTCAATAGTCTTACACGAAGCGCAGCACCTGGATTATGGGTACAGATTGGCATGGGATGGGCGTTCAGGCGTTTAGGACATCAGAAGGGGGAAACCGTGGCGACGTCGCTGAAACAAGTACGCACCACCTCGACACTGAATCGCCGAAAGACGATCTGGGACATCGGGCCTGTCAGCAGACCAGGCCCCTGTCAAATTGTTGATACATGTGCAGAGATTTCTTCCGTCTTTTAAGAATACACAGATGCGATGCCGCCATTAAGATCATTTATTTCTTTCCTGTCGGCGGTACCCACGCCTCAGGCTGCCAACCCTCGCTTGGCCCCTTGGCTTTCGCCCATGGGTCCTTTCCGTATTTCTTCTTGGCCGTCTCGTTCGAAGGCTGCGCTGGCGTTGCCTCGGTCGCCAACGCGTTCGCATTCGTCGCCTCCAATTCCGGCGTAATGGGTTGCGTCTGCGCAGTGTTTAGCGGCGGCAGACGCTGACCGGTTTGCTGGCCCGGAGCATCCGTAAGTCTAGGTTTTGCCTCCCATCTTGCATCTGCCTGCGCCGCCAGTACTTTCATCCGCTCTTGTCGGAAAGCTTCTCGCGATTGTTCTTCGAGAGTCGGGGGATGTTCTCGGGTGTACCGCAGCCACTGATGCCACAGTGGTGACACCTTCACGTCGGAGAGGTAGGTCGATCGTGGATAGTTAACAATGCGACGGAAGCGACCAGGTCCATTGCCACGTGTCTCTCGAAACTCCCAAAATGTGTAACCTTGCAGGTCACGGCCTAGAACCGAGCGTATTAGTCTCCACGGTCATTTGCAGAGCAGAGAAACCGAACTTGGGACCGTACCGACAAGGAAGCGCTTGCGCCATGGCAGTCTGAGCGACTTCCATTTGTACCAGACCTCCAGAATTGGTGATATCCGTGTTGGAGACATCTGTGCCGCTGTGATTGGGGGTTGGGGAAGAGGCGTGGTCGTTCAGGAATCCATGGCTTTCGAGATGCGATGCTCACTACATACTAGAAAAGTAATGAGGTCAACCTTGGATAATTTGCACAGCCACTGGAAATTAAGCCGAGGAATGGAGATCTTATCTTCAGCCACACATTTCTTCTCCAGGCGTAACCGAGCTTTCAGATTATCATAGTTACATCGACCCCACCAGCCACCACCTCACACGTCACTCCGCAAGGCCGCGGCGGGCCAGCCGGACCCCGGGCGCGATCACCTTATTCCAGGTTGCCGCCAGCGCCTGGCTGAAGAGATGCATAAACAATTAAATCTTCCCCACCACGACCTCTCTTCGCTGGGCCTTCCAATCACCCCGACCTGCCACCCGACTGCCCTGTTCCTCCCCGCAAAACATTGATTCCTCTGTTATATTTCCTCCAGACGACGAGACGACTCTCAGGAGGATCATCTGTAACATCCGAGACAAGTCTCGCGCATGCGCGCAAAACGGCCGAGATTCCATATTTCGTCCCTCCAACTCCGTCATCGCCGGACCCCGCCGACGTCAGCGCCTAACCGCCGCGTCACTGAAACGCCTCCCGCGAACCCGACCACGAAGCACCTCGACCCCATAAACACCGAATCGCCCTGAGTTACGATTGATTCTCATATCGTCCACACATACGAAGAGCCAAAATGGCATCAGTCACGTCCTTAGACAAGGACCTGCGCAAGTTGCGCCTCGACAAGTACACACCCGCCGCTGCGAAAGAAGTCAGTAGCTGGATCGAAGGGATTTTGAGGGAGAGACTACCTGCTGGTGATCTCCTCGAGGGGCTGAAGGATGGCGTCGCGCTGTGCAAGTAGGTCAAACGGCACTCCTCTGCAGCCAACCCTCACTTACCTGTGATATTTCAGGTTGGTCAACCTCGCGATACCACCACCCGGTGTCAAGTTCAAGAAGTCGCCCATGCCATTCGTCCAAATGGAGAACATCTCTCACTTTCTGCGTGCCTGCAAACAACCTCCCTTGAACCTTCAAGACCATGATGTCTTCCAAACCGTTGACCTATTCGAGCAAAAAGATCCCGCCCAGGTTCTACAATGCCTCGGCGCCTTCAGCCGTGCTGCGCACGCAGCCAACCCGTCTAACTTCCCATCGGCGATTGGCTCCAAAAGCCGTGGAGTGATGAGCCCTCAGGGCACCGGGCGTGGAACCCCTTCACCCACACGGTCGCGAGGGTTCTCCAATGCGTCAGGATTCGGCTCCCCTCGGCCTGCTCTTACTAATGCCAAGACTGGGGACTCGGGCTCGGGTAGATGGAGCCCGACAAAGCCAACGTCTCCCGTTAGCAGCTGGAGCAGAAAGGAACACGAAGGGGCGACCTCCCCAGCATGGAACATCGCCCAGTATGGCTACATGGGCGGTGCCAGCCAGGGAAACCTGGGCATCTCGTTCGGAAGCCGGAGGCAGATCACTAGCGCTGGTCCTTCTGTCCCCAGCCTGGCCGAGAAGGACAAAAGGCGAAAAGAAAAGGAACTCGAGGAGGAGCGTCAAAGACAGCAGATGGAGGAGCATAAACGCCAAAAAGAGGAAGAGCTTGAGCGCGAAGCCCGCCTGCGGGAAGAGCAGGAGATCCAGCGTCTTGTGGAAGAGAAGCAACGACAAGCTGACCAGGAACGACGCCAATGGGAGGAGGAGGAGCGCATGTGGAAGTTGACAGAAGATAAGCGCCGCAAGGAGGAAGCGGAGGCCGAAGCACGCTTAGCCGAAGAACGGAGTCGCGCCAGAAGCAAGAGCGACGCCCGCCTACGGGGCCAGTTCCTCAGCCAATACCAGTCAGATCAAGGCATTAAACCGCAGAAGACTGGAGCAGAGCGGATTGCCGAGCTGGAAAAGGAGCTCGAGGAAGCTCGAGAACGCGAGAGGCAGTATGAGCTTGAGCGCCAGGGGCGGACGGGCAGGACACTGGCCGTTACCAATGACCCCAAGGCTCGGCTTAGGTCTAGGAGCCGGCCTTCCGATGGAACGCCTAGCCGACAAGACTCCTGGTCCAGAAACGAGCGAGAAGTGCTCCAGACTGCGTGGTCGCAGCATCAGGAAGCGCAAGACGGTGATGAGCCCCCGGCACCGCCCCCAAGGTCCCTAAGACCCCTTCCGGACCCGATGGCAATCGCTCCGCCGCCTCAAAAGGTCGCATCTCATACGACGGGTGGTCGACCTCTTCCCGATCCTGTCGCTTACAAGGCGGCGGCCCAGGCCCCGCCTAGCCGGACCGACAAGTTCCTTGCTAATAATGCCGCACCGGCCCCGCCTGCCGCCAAACAGACTTACTCTCGTGAGCTGAGCGCAACTGCAGAGCAAGATGCTGAGGATCGCCGCCGCGCCCAGAGCCAGAGTAAGACTAAGGCGGGCGGCTGGGCATCCAAGTCGCTCCTCGAGCGCGAAATGGAGATGGAGCGAGAACGCCAACGTGAGTGGGAGGAGGCTCAGAAGGAGACGGCCAAGGCCGTGCCGACTGGGAACGGCGTTGATGGCATCGGCGGTGGTATTGGAGGTCGCTGGGATGTCAGCCAGTGGTCTGGATACACTGGCGGTGATAACCAGAATAAGGGTGCCCAAGGAATCGGGGCTGGCCGTAGGCAAATTGTCGGACCGAGGCCACTGCCAAACATCCCGCGATAAGTCACAACGACACAGGTTGAGGGCAGTTTTGTTTCGGTATAGGGCGCAACAGGAGGCTTAGTCTGCGAAAACCCACTTGTTTGCTCTGGCTATACCATAGACAACTGGGTACGTCGAGCGAAGTAGATATCACTTAATGAACGGAGATTTAAGCAAGCTGTTTGTAAGGCGCGTTGGCGTTTGTCTCCTCGAAAGGCAGCGTTGCTCCCTCGTTGGTGCAATGCGAGACATCTTGTGTACCGACCTAGGTCGATTAGGACCTCATCACTTATCCCAACATCCGTTGATCCACGTTGTTCGGACTTGATCGAAACCCCTATCAGTCTTTGATGACATCAAGGCTTAGCAGTCACGCGACACGAGCTCTAAAAAGGCGCCGGAGAGGAAAACGCGCCATCCCTGCGAAATGGGAACCGCGAAATACACCTCCCCATGAGCCTTTCGCGCCCCCTCGCCACACCGCCCGATTAACTCGGCCTTCCACATGGGCGGCGTCACACGTCCCGCGAACGGGTTTGCGGCTACATATGGGATTACACAGGGGCCGTATGCTGCATATGTTTGAATAACAGACTTGGCCGGAGACGAGAAGAGCCTGTCGCCCCCGGAGTCTTTCAATATGACGAGAGCCAAGGCCGCAATGCCCTTGGATGGCTTGTACTTCACGATTGCTTCTCAATCTAGGGGATCGAGACAAGGGTCGTTCTCGGCGCTGTCGTAGCTGGTAAAGAGTCTGGATTTTAGCCTTTAGTGCCGTAATGGCGAATAGGAGTCAATTCCGCGGACACAGGAAAGGGTGTCTTTTGACCCAGGGTTTAGAACGGTATTCCGCGAAGCAATGCATCGGGCTGGATCCTACGTCTGCGAACACACCTTAATTCCAACCGAACATTCATCCGAAGTCTCACGATGTCTACTGGGCTAGGCTCACGGTGCTATCGCTATCCGTATCCAGTTTCGGCAAAAATGACATTGCAAGCTTCATCACAGGAGAGGCACTCATATGATCTCGCGGAGCGAACAGACCTTGCAGTGCGTCTTTATCTCTAGTTGATTCGTCGACGGTTTACTTCCGCTGATTCGTGTCACTTCTTCTGACGCGATCTGCTTTCACCACTCTCGGAAACTATCACTCTGAGTTTGGCCAAGCTCCTGGTATCCTGAGCGGTCGCTTCTCCCTCCTTAGATAGCCCGACTTGTAGAGTTTTCGCGTCTGCCTTCTGTCAAACCTTCTCCGCATGAGTTCTTTGGCGTATTGAAAGGACTGTTGGGCGCTATCCCGTTCTTCCTTGGTCAAATATGACATATCACTGAAGTCCATCTCGGAGTCTCTGACTAAAGAATACTGGAATGGCCAGTCTTTATCGACATGAAAGTCCAACTTACACGCCTTTATTGTGACGTGTGGCCGGTGGCTGTCCCATGCCGCTTTTTCAAAGCAAGACAACTCCGGCACGATACCAACGTTTTGGAGAAATCCAAAGTTTTTGAACTCGCACCTGACTTGGTACGCCTTGCTGCCAGGGTCAACATATCGACGCCAAAAAGGTACTTCAAACCCTTCGATCATTTTCGTACTTAACAACTGCATCCACATCGAACTTAATCCGGTTCGGCGTATCATCCGACGACGTTGGGGCTCACATTGTAGATATTCCTCCACATCGATTCCACAGGCTCGAAGAAGCCTTAGCCAGCGAGACAGAGCCGCCTCAACTTGCCGGTGACAATGGCAGCTGTTAAGGATCCTGGATAGCGCGCTGTAGTTACCATCCTTCGTCGCACCAAGAAATTCAGGACCGAAGCTGACGTGTCTATGGACGTTGACGCCTTCGTTGATCAACCTGGCGAACAGCTCAGTCCAAACTTCATCAAGAGGGTCATCCCGAAGCCAAAAAGGCTGAGCTCTAGCCTGAAAGGTAAAAAGCTGGATGGCTGAATCCCAAACGGCGTCGATGAAGTCTTCTTTTTCCGTTTCGTCTATAGATGGAGCGATATACCGGTCATATAACGCGACCAACGATTCGATATCTTGCAACCTACAGGCCAACAGCCGAAACTTCGAAGCCCGGGAAACTTGGGCCAACTGAACGACATCATCAATTTCGAGCACGCGACGACGACTTTCGGAAGCCTCTCTGCCCTGCCAGCTGTAAGAGGAGGCATAATTAGGCCTACATATCCTGAGCGCTTTGGTTAGTCAGCACAAACCAAGGCAGGATTGGCCGGGCCTACTGCTCGTCTAAGCATAAGCCGAGGTTCTGTTGAGCGAGGAAACGGCATATGGTGGGCTGATGGGAGATGGCTGCCAACTGCGTCAAAAATCAGTTATGCGGCACTCGATGTCGGTAGCACGGTTTACTGTCGAGCCAAAGGTAACTTTACCTCGAATAGAGTATTTCTTCCGACCAACGAACCCAACGTAATCCTTTTAGCAGAAAGCATGTTTTGTAACGCCAGCAAATCCCCAACACACATTGCATCGCTGATCTCCTTAACTAGACGCAAGTCTGTGTCCATGGAGATGATGTGCCGGACGCTCATGGTGTATACCACAGGGCTCAACGTGCTCAGTTGCCACTGAAGTTCGACTCTGTAGGAAATGCCGCTGAGGCCGAAAGCGTAGGTCTTGACCTCGGTGATGCTCGTCGTCTCGTCTACGTTCTGCCAACGAGATTTTTTGAGGATTCTGGCACTCTGGGCTTGACCGCGGAAGCCAAATGCGCTGATGGCATTTCGGTTGGTTAATGTGATAGTTGTAGTTACGCTGGGTCCAACAGACACATTGGTGCAAGGGTCGGAAGAAGGAGCAGGCAATGTCCTGCCTGCTGTTGAAGATGCAGCCTGCGTCTCCGGCTGGTGAATCATCAACTGTTGGACAACGTTGCATCGAGAACTACCCGGGCGGTCAGCGAAGTTTGGGAGGGGGATGAATCTCGGTGGCGCACAAGATTTCCGTCGTCATCATATGCTGCAAATGATTCAGATCGTCATCCAGCCACTTGCTCAGTCGCAGTATGTCGTCCTTCCTTGCCAAGAAAGCCATTCCCGCAACGTTCAAGATGTTCTTCTTCGCCGCCTTCTTTTCGAGCTTGGTTATGATGTCGTGAAGCTCTACGAGCGCCGACTGAACGCTTCTAAGCACACAAACGCCCAATGTTTCGATGAGTTCGGAGCATTGTCGTGTCGAGGGCTCGGCCTCGAAGCTCTTCCTGATCGCACCACATATTGCCTCGACACGTTCGACTTTCAGCGCTAGCCGGTTGATTTCCGTCGCGGCAGATCGATAGTTGCCGATGGCCCGCTTCACCTTCACAGCAGAGTCGACAAGCTGCAACGAGAGCCCGAGTACGCCGATTGCCGCCTCCATTGCCAAAGGCCAAAGACCTCAAGGTTTGGTTCCAGATGTAACAGGTTGGAGCTGATGATGTGGAAGCATACCTATCTGCCTGGGAAGAGAAAAGGAGAGGAGAGCCTCGAGCATCCGAGGCGCATGCGTCTACGAGAAGGCTATGCAGACTACTCCCCCGAGCTTGCATGAGGCGGTTCATTACTGGACCAATAATACCCGCCTGCAGATGCCTTCGCCACAGCCATGCCAACTCGACAACTGCTCATGGCTCTTTGAGTCCTACCCAACCACGCGACTGACAGCAACGCCGGGTGGACATAACGCACTGCCCCTGCTCTTATATCTCACCCTTTGTCGGCCTTCAAAAATGCCACTGTCGATGAAGAGGGATTAAGAAAGGCAGCAAAGGGGGACAAGAACAAGAAAGGTAGAGGTACAGAGAGATTATCATATGCAGCTGTCTCTATTACCAATCATCCACATGCCGAATGATACGTGGTTGGCAATGAACAAACGTGGCTGCAATCATGCGCCGTCGGCATTGAATGCGGCACGCGTAGTAAACTGTGGTCAAGAGCGTGGAACCTAGTAAGAGACGTATGTAGTTCAAGCAGCCCTTTACCAAGATGAACATCTATTTACGTGGGTCCACAGTGCTTCTATGTGCATGTCTCTCCCGACTTCCCTCAAATTATTTACTCAAACGTAATAATCAAGCGGCAGCTTCAGCCACTTGCACTGCTCGACATCCTTAAAGTCCCTCATCATATCGCGCTTGACAGGCCAGTCGATCTTCCTCATCCTCATCTCGCCTCTGACGGACGGCTCCCACGGCCCCGACCGTTCTTGTGCCCTCAACGTGCTCTCGAACCCCTTCGCCTTGAGGAAGGCCTTTTCCGGGTTAGGATTGTAAGTCCTCACAAACGACGTGAAAGTGTCGACAATGTATTGCTCCCAGGGCAGATCGTTCTCATCGCGCAGCGGGTTCCCCTGACGCACGAGGTTGCCGAACAACGACGCCAGCTCGCCCGAGTGGCATCGCAGGTTGTTGGTGGCAGAGTCAGGGTCTCCGGTGGGGTGTGCCTCCGACTTGGGTGCCTCGCAGATGTCGAGCCTCGGCCACTCTGGCGTCTGGTACGTCCGCTCGAACTCGTAGTAGTACACCTTGGGCCCGAGCACGCCGCTGTCCAAGCCTGCGTATACGGTGGCCTGGTCGGCACAACGGAACATGGCGTCGGTTGCCAACCTAGCGCCTACGCCAAACGCCGCCCGGGTAGTGTTCTTCGTTTTCAACCGGGGAAACAGGCGCTCCGGGGCAGCCGGGAGACCTTGCGACGTAAGCCACTGGTTGTCGTCGAGCACCGTCCCGTTGCGCGGGAATATCAAGAACGGCAAACCGTCCTCCGAGACGATGCCCATCATCACGTGGACGCCCAAAGGATCCCCCTTGAGCGGCAACTCGTTTGTCGTCAGGTAGACACCGTCGTTCACGATATATCGCGCTTCGGGCCCGAGGCTCCCAACGGGTACTTTCCGAAGACATTCAACCTGCGACGTTGCGTTGGTACAGTTCGTGGCGCCGAGGATGGCGTTCCCTACGAGTTTCAGCTGTTCCTCGATAGAGAAGTACTTTGAATACGACGCCCCGTACGACAAGCCCCCTGGGTTGCTGAGGAGGATGGCTGCCGCAAACTTCCCAACAGCTTTCGGCGACGCCATCATGGCCCGGACAGACGCGGCACCTGCGGATTGGCCGGAGATGGTGATCTTCTTGGGGTCTCCTCCAAAATCGCGGATGTGCTCTCGAACCCAGTCCAAAGCCAGAATCTGGTCCGCAAGACCAAAATTGCCGTTTGTCTTCCCGTCACCCAGCGCCAAGTACCCCAGTGCCCCCAGGCGATAGTTGAATGTGACAACCACGACGTCGCCGCGAGAGACCAGATTCCCTCCATCGAACAGAGGGTCACCGCCGAAGCCGCCCGTCAGGCTCCGCCATAGATCCAGAACATGACCGGCCGAAGCCCACTATCGATACGTCTGTTTCGCGGGAGATGCGGCGTATAAACGTTGAGGTAATGGCAGTCTTCCTCGCCGCCGAGCCCCTGATAGCAAGGAGGGCCGAATTCAAGCGCCGTAGTGTTGCCGCCGGAGCCTCGATACATCTTTGGATACGCGAGTCGCTTCGTCTTCGTGGCGAACCGCATGCCGTGGAAGCGAAAGCTGTTTCTGTCCCGGAAGCCGAGAACATCTTCTCTGTTCGAGTGAACCGCCACTTGCCACCTCTTGCTGGTGTCCTGCGCGACGCGGCTGGAGAAGGGCGCCGTGTGCATGCACAAGACGGGGTTGCTGGTGGAGGTGCTGGCGGAAGAGACGTCGCCTTTCAGGTTGATCGTCTTTCGCCCGTCGTCCTCCTTCGACGCGACCCATATCGCGGACAGATCCATATCCGGTTCTTCGTAGTCGAGGATCGACAGAACTCTCCGCGTGTTGTTTGACTCCGGAATCCACAACTCCTCGCCCAGCTCTTTGCACGCGGCTTTTGCCTCGCCGAAAGGCATTCTGCTCCGGAGAAACAGAGCACTGACGTTCGCCGCCGGGCTTTTCAAGTCTGACGATTACCAGTATCAGCATTCGGGAAATCCCAGGGGCTTCTCGATACGAAGACGCTTTGCGCGACATACCCAGCAGATCATTGTCTCGAATAATGGTTATATCGGTCCTTAGGTCTTGGGGCGATGGTGTGCACGAGATAGTTGCAGCTAGCAAGGCGACCAGAGCGAGCGCCCCCGCGGACATGACGTCTTCCACCGAGACCGAGATGAGAGCTCGCCGAAATAGAGAGCGGAATCCATACACACAACCATGGAAAAGCCAACGAGGAAGACAGCAACCTCATGACAGAACCAGAGGGACGAGTGGACGATGGAATTATTCGTTTTCCAGATATTTCGAGCTGGGAAAGCAACAGAAAGAGCTGTGGCCACAAATTTTCTCAAGGGAAAAGACAAGGACATCCGCTCAACTTAACCCAACTGAACTGTCCATTATGCCGAGTGTGAACAGGGCAGAAGCAGGCCAGGAATTTTCTAAACAATGAGGCGGGAGAGGGAAGCAAAAAGCGGCACGGTCCGGTTAGGTGTCCAAGTCGTTCGATTCTGACCCTCTCGGAACGACATGGCCCATTTCCGCTCACCTTAGCAGGCCAAGCTCGGGTCCAGAAGCTTTGAGGTTCCATCTCATCCATGTCGGTGATGCTTGCTTGCTCGACGTGCCAGGAACACCGCAGGGGGAGAGAACAAGAGGACCCCAGAGCAGAGGAGCATTCCGGACGCGGGAACTATGTGAGTTTTAGGGTGAGTGGACAAGATCGCCCGGAGGCCGATGCTTGGTCCGAGCCAGGAGGATGCTGGCAGAAAGGCTGCTGAGGTTTTGAAACTTTGACTTCCGCGCGCGCGCTCGTTCGCCCGTCTGCCCCGCGACAACCAGCACATGTTGTTGCTTACCGGACACACCTATTCATTTTATGGATATGGTGCCTCGATTTCATTAGCTCGTCGAAGCGGTAGGTTTGGCCGATACCGCAATCTGCCGGTATTGCAGCCCTCCCACGCTATGGGGGTGGTCTAGTAACGGTGACGACAAGTCTTGAACGACAAGCAATTGCTGAGTGCCTGTTGAATCTCTCAAACGTCGTGCTCGGAACAGTCGTCGCAACTTCTAGTATCAACCGCTCACTCGGATCGGTGCGGGGGAGAAATGGCGTAGCGATGTCTCAGCGTCCAAGAGTCTCGGCATGAAATTGAAGAAGCCAGCCAAGGCGAGAGAGCAAGCAGGTGAGATGAAAGGCTTATTGCAATCGATGTGACATGAAGGAATCTGACGTTGGTCGCTCCCATGCACCGCCGTTTGATCATTCCATATTATGATGGTTCTGCGGCAGCAAATTGGCCAAGGCGCCGAGTCGCCTTTGCGGACGAAACTCTATACCTTGGAGAGAAAAATTTCCCGAGGAGACGAGGATATCGGGGAGAACTGTCCCTGACTCGCGAATGTCGAGTGGAGGACGAAGCACGGTATGAATGGCCATTAACGCTTCACAGCATCTAACGTGCCGAAACGAAGCAGACGGGTGATTGTCAGGTGAACCATGATTTCAGATTTCCAATGCCTGCGACTGACGACTGCAACTTCCAGAGACGCATTCATTGCTTGACCTTGCAGAGATTGAATATAAAGTCCCAATCGGTTCAGTCATCTACCTATCGACGGTGGGCATGCCTAACCAGGTCGTGCCCTTGCTTCTGCCAGGGGCCTTGTCACCTGCAGCAGTCGAACTTGTCCTTGCCGACGATCCAGAACAAGCGGTCAAAGTTGCTGCACCTTAGAATGCCTCTGGCCTCCATTCTATCACTCTTGCCGCAGTCGAGGATGCTCTGGGTGAGGATGCCAACGATGTCGAGGTTGCCGATGAAGGACTCCCTGCCTTCGATCGGGCTGATGTCGCCTCCGGCGTTGGGGTGGCCAACACTGAAGACGCAATTATCGCTAGCCATCAACTCGAACCAATGTCTTCCGGCAAGGTCGCGGTCCGAGATGGCCCATTTTACGCGGGTCACGTTCCAGAAGTACAAGAGCTCTTCACAATCCATGGTCTTGGCCATCTGATCGCGGCCGTAGCAGACGAAGGGTTGATTATCGCAGACTTTTTGTGCCTTGTCGGAGCGCTCGAAGAACAAGCGCTTGGAGAGGACAGAATCAGCAGTGACGGCAAGCGCCATCACGGCGGCAGCAAGGAAGAGGATCTTGACAGCCATCTTGGGAGCTGGTGATGTGTAAGATGGGTTGTCTTGGTGGATGATGGGATGCGAAGATGTTTTTTGAGCTTAGGGCGGGTGAGATTTTGAAGGAAGGACGCAGAAAGACCTCAAGCGAGGGCACTTTTATCGAAGGGAATCTGGTGAGCATGATTCCTTGTATTTAACTCGCTTATTGGAGAAGAAATGAGCCAAAGTTCAAAAGGGGCCAAGGTACGAAGGTGTGATGGAAGGGAAGTTACCTCCGAGTGGTTAGACGAGGGAGGGGGAGGCAGAAACAGACGAATACAGTATGTCGAAACTACAAGGAATATACGATTGCAAAAGGCAGTAATAACAGGAAGGAGGTGCTACGAAAAGGCAAAGTGTTGAGACTCATACTCTTCGTGTGTGACCTTGGAATGAAGAAACTCGGAGCGAGATCTCTAGCCAATATAACTGACATAGCTCATCCAAAATAGACACAAATATTCTACAGGAATATTCATCATGCGGCGAAGCCCGTGTATTGAGACCGTCGATGATGGTCAGCTAACCTCTTGTGAGGCAAGCCTCCAAGGCTCCTGAGATGCTGCAACATACTCTTCTTTTCTGATTTATATTTTCCCTGAACTCGTGTTCTTCATGAAGCCACATCCAATACTAATGCCATGATAATAGTCCATTCGCATTCTTCGATTACCCCTGTTGATCATCTTGGGGTTGGCAAGGTTCCAGTCAGCCACAGCGTGGCCCTCGCCATCAGCGGTGATGCAAGAAGAGCGTCCATCCACATCGTCCTTTTCTCCTATCTGATGCTTGTCAATGTCCTGTTAGATGGCCTCAGAGGTGCCTCCATTGCTTACGAGGATAATGGCATCGGGGCGGCTCTCAGTGGTGCTGACGACAAAGTCGCAGGTGCCAACGATGGAGAGGGCAACGCAGCGTTGCTTGTCCAGGTTGGCCTTGGAGATGATTCAGTTGCCCGCGTTGGCGGCAGCCCACTCCTTTATCACTACGTAATTGGAGACGGAGGGTAAATAGGGATTGGAATGGCTGGGGATGACTTCGCGGGTGTCGTCGCAGAAGTCAACCTGCTGGCCGCCAACTAGGTTGGGAATCCAGACTGTGGAGTTGAGCTGGTTGTAGTCCATCATCGCCTTCAGGGTAATGCAATGGTCGTTCTTGATGTTGGCAGGGCCATGACGGAAGCCGACTACAGCGGTGCTGTTGGAGGTGGCGAAAGCCTGGCAAACGGCGTCGAGAAGGGGGGGCCCTTGCCCAGGCCAGCCAGATTGCAGATAGGGTGCGACTTGCCCTTGCTGGCCTTCTCAGCTGGAGCGGCCAAGGTACTGACTGAGCCTAGGACGTTGGTGAGAGATGTAATGACCGCGAAGATCTTAACTATTGTGTTGATTATGAGTGACGGTCGAGATAAGGTGCACGAGTGTGAGATAGAAGGGGTACAGAGTGAAGGGGGCCGTATGGTTGAGTTGGGCTTGTGCGAAATTGAGGGAAGCGAAAGCGTCCTTCTTGTGCTCCAGTAATCATCGAATTAATTTAAAGAGAGAGCGACGAGCGATTGTTCGGGATAAAAAAGGAGCGCAGCCGCCATTGGGGCATGAACGGGAGAAGCAGCCTTGTGATGGAACGAGGAGGAAGGTGTATGCCCTTTACCCGGGAGCAGCAAGAAACATTCAGCCCGTTAATCCGAAAACCATCATCGTTCCGCTTGCTTCGATTACACAGTTTAGATCGATTATATAGAAAATGCAAGCAGGTATTCCCATCTTTAACATTGGGATTGCTCTGATAACCTTCTAAAAGGGGCAAAGTCCGACGAAAAGATTTGCTGTCTTTGGACTCCTGTAGGGCAGACAACGGATTTTCCGACTCAGGATCTTTGCGGGGAACAAGCATTTCAATCTACAACTAGGGCATATTCACTGAAGGTTTACTCATCGGTATCTGCTTGGGGGAAATTCGTGGCATAAGGGCATGCGCCCAGAGTGATACCGGTAGGCTAAGGGGCTTATGTTCTGTTTGCTTGCTGACTACGCGGAACGTACGTCGTCACATGCAAGTGACGGAAACGTGTACCTTTCCTCAAGTCTTCATGAATAACACTCTTGATATACTTTCCACCTGTGGTCATGCCAGCATTCCGGATCGTTATGTTGGGTAACCCGTTCACGCCAAGTCTTCGGGGTTAGTAGAACGATATCATGATAGCTTCACGACAGTGCTCGACCACGGGCCAACGAACAAAGTAGTTCCAAGTTTTATCGAGCGAGTAATATTTCTTATCACCGAGATTGTATCCTCTTCACTTTTCTACTGACCACGGAGTGGGAAAGACGGGAAAGGGGCGACGTGACGTCCGTTACCACGTCTGGGACGCCCGACGTTGAGAGAGCGAAGGTGGGACCTAAAGCCCATACCGAGAACTAGGGCAGGCTTCCAAGTCGTCAGAGCACACTCTGGGAAATTTAGAGCCTCAGATGACGAACGTCGCCGGCCCACAAGATGGGCACGCCGAGTCGCGGCCCTCTCAGATAGAGCTGCCGAAGCAAGAGTGTCAAGCTGTCATCACATGAAAGCAGGGCTTCCTTTCCATGTTCATCCTCGGACCTCAAACTAGATGATCAAAACCTCAAGGTTGCCTCGCTGACGGACCACAGCCAGCCGGGTCATCTCCACGACGCCGTGGAACAGCTGGGACCAATAAGCTGACGTCGGAGGGTAACCTTGGGATGTGGGTATTTCGCAAAGCCGACGTCAAAAAGAAAGAATAGAGCTCAAGATCCCAGGCAAAAGTGCAATAAAATATGCAAAAATGCAAATATGCAAAAATGGGTAAGCCACACCAGCTAGGAGACGAGGCAACTCACATATTCGACAGCCTCGAAAGAGAAGGAAAGAAGCAACCCTTAAAAGCGCAGTAAATTCTCCTGGTTGCGCCATCTGCGCCCGCTTGCATTGCGACCAGGCGTATCCTTGATGAACGTGGGTACGCAGAGTGGCGTTCTTTCACCGTGGGAAAGCCGAGGCCATTTCCCTCCCTGCAGAGCTCAACGGCTTCCGGATGCCTCCCCTTCTGGGAGAGATGCACCTCGTTGGCGTTACACCAGAGGCTCAACATTCGCGGACAGATAGCGACCCGGTGCCACTTTCAAGTTACACTGATTTGATCCATGGCAGATATCGGCCAGGAATCAGTCGAGTTTGGCAAAGTGATAGCTGCTCGTCCGCTTTACGAGCATTGGCCCGTCATACAAGTTGCGGGAGATTTCTACCGGTGAGACCCTAGACTAGCCCTAGTCAGTGGCACGACCTACAGATTTAGACCTGGTGGTACAAAAGAAATGCCCGCGTTGAGACGGAAACCAGCCGCATCGCTGAACTTGTACGGGCAGCACCTGGCTGCGCAAGGTAAACCCTGTGGCCTTGGGCAGCTCTGCGACGGGCGCATGTAGGGAGGATACTCGGGAAGAGTAGACTTCCCGAGCGGATTCCTGCATATCCAATGTTGCTCAAAAGGCAAGCGCCGCAGCAAAGTGCTCCGTTGGCAATGGGGAGCCTAGGACAAAGACGATGGGATACGCTGCGTGACGCGAAATCTCTGTTGTAGAGCGCCAAGGAACTAACATTAGAAACCTGCCTGGTACAGCCGATGAGGTTCTAGACGCCTGCGTGGCAGGCTCTCAACGATGGCGCGGTGCTTGAGATTCCTTGGGCTTGGCTGACAGGTTGCTGGAACAGACCTTCCCGGTCTTGTGAATAACAGCTGCGAAGGAGGTGGCAGAGGAATGAAGCCTGTCCAATGTCCAACGCTCCAAGGATGGGCCTTGCTGACAGCTCGGTCGCAGATTGTCGGTTAGGGTGCGGCTCTGCCACGGCAAACTGAGACCAGATGGCACTCTTGTCTCAACGTTCCGATCCATGCTGCCTCTATACATATCGGTATGAGTTGAGGCATCTGAAGGACCAGAGTGTGAGGAAACATCGAGATACGATGAAGCGAGCATATTGTATAGTAATGTCTCTAGAAGAATGGTAATGCGAGAGCCTTATTCATGCGCACCTGAGTCGATGTGCATCAGGCGGGATGCCGGTTGGTTTTCGAGCAGACTCCATATGGCTTGAGACGAGGACTAGCCTGGCTCCTCTTCGACGTACCTCTATCCAGCCTCCCGACGATGCCGAGTACGGCACCGGCTTTGCATCAAGGATGTCGACAGGCAGCCTTGATGTCTCGGTAATGACGAATCCAATGCAGCCTCTCTTGCTTTTACTGCGCATCGACGAACGCAAGCCTCCGTCGTTGGCTTTCTTGAATCCTGTGGGCGAGGGGGAAACTTCAAATCCTCGCCCATCCGATCGTGTATTGCCCGCTTAATTGGCCTAAGCAGATGCCCTGCCGTGTAACCGTGTCCTGCAGGCTGATACTGCCTATCGTTATCAGGGTCATTTGATACACACCCCGCTTGCCTACCAATCGGACACCGCTGGAGAAAGGATTCGTGTGGGTGTCGTCGAGTTGGGGTCGATGATGGCGGCGGACACAAAAGTGTAAGAATCCTAAACCCGATTGAGCCAGGCAGTGTCAAGACTGTGTGAGGCTGCGTTGATTTGCCGGTCATCCCAAGCAGCTGGACACATCCTGGCCAACACGCAATTCCCCCGCACACCTCAGAAAGCGGCGCGGCTTCGGTGAAGGGTTTCGATGTCGATGGCGACCGGTCCGTTGCCTCGTTTCGTAGGCGGACCATTCCTTTGCACGTTCGCCTGACCTGTCCGGGTCGATCCTCCCTCCCGCCCGTCAAGTCATTCTGCGCAAGACACGAGAGTCTCTTGCGGGGTAGACATTCAAAAGAGCTTGAAAAACCGATAGCTTTCGATGTGTGATGCGTTGCCACCTAGTTGGCTCGAGTTGTACTGCCTGCGCCCCGTCCTATGTGTAGCTCCAGAGCAAGGTAGTCGGGCATCTTGGAGATTTTGTCGGAAGCGTGGTTTTAGGGTAACAGGCCGTTGGTAACTAGCCAGTATAGGAGATTCGCCGCCGGGACTTGCAAAGCTTTACTAACCTGTGGCTGCGGGGCATGGTCTTCTCGGAGGTCGGAGTGAGAAAAATCGCCGTCTGAGTATCAGGCTGCCAAGCCAGAGGTGAGCAGCGATGTATACGGCGCCTGACTGGGCCATACCCCCCATCTCACCGAGCCGACAAGGATAGTGCAAACGGCTGCCTCGAGCAAGACATATCAACTGACGATGGTGGTGACTTGCCACGCTGGATGATAGGCTGCGTAATGACAGGCAGGTAGCGTATTCCTGGCGGTGAAAGACGGCTCCATCGTTCCGTTGGTGGCTCGAACCACTCCCTCTCGCGGGCTGCTCTCTTCCCCGTCCTCTTCCATCCCCGTAAACTCTGGTAACCATGGTACCCATTCCGACAAGCTTTGGACGAAAGCTCCCGTACAATCCTCGAGTAATCGGTTGAGATAGGTGTTACTGTGGCTGTGGTTGTTGGCCAATTCGTCTTTGTGGACGCGTCCAGTCCTGCGTCCTGCAATCAGGAACAAAGATAAAGACAACACCACAGCTCCCTAACACACCCTCTTGCTTCCCACTTTGTCTCATACACCCCCCAAAAACTGTGCTCGCCTCACTTTGACCGTATAGTGTAGTCTTGGGTTCGAGACACGCACAACCCTTTCGAACACCCGCCAGCAAAACGTTTCGTTCTGCGTGTTTGTTTTCTTCCTGGCTTTGTACCTTAGCTTAGGAGAACTTCCTCTGGAAGATATCTTTATAAAATCATCCTTACCTGTTCTTGTCCTCACCGAGAAGGTTCTCCACCTACAACTTCTTTCGCAGTTCTCATCGTCAACATGGACTCAGCCGGCTTCGTCCAACTCCCTCCAGGCCACCCAAGGCCCCCTCCAGGGGCTGCAGTGCCACATGGGAACCAACGTCCTCCTCCTCCTCCTCCTCCTCCTCCTCCTCCTCGTCCACAGATGCCGACGGCCCCTATGCCGAGACCACCAGCTCAATACGCCATGCAACGACCGATAGCTCCCATGATGGTGCCACAGCATATGCCACAAACCATGCCGGTGCCTCCCCCTAACGAGGTCATCCCGCCAGAGCTGAGACACAAGCGGCTCGTCGAGCGCTCCGACCTCCGCAGCGAGCGGATGACAGAGGCTGATGCGCGTGAAGCTCTATCAGAATACGTCGTCTACCGGTTCGAAAAGGTTAACGACCCAAACGAGATTGACGACGAAGGCTACCCAGTCAAACCAACCTGGGAGAACGTGACCAGGACAGAGGTCCGAGACCTCTCTAAACCGGCCATCACTCGCGCTATCCGCCAGCTCGACGATGAAGGCAAGACCGTCATGGAGAAAAAATTGAGCCTTACGGCGACCCAGCAGCGTCAGATCGAGAAAGCCCAGAATGACCTGACCATGCGCAATCGTGACAGGCAGTTCTGTTACACCCTACAGCAGATCAGCACCAAGACCAGGAAGCTCAGCAAGAACTCCACTGAGTACCGTCAGTATATGGCGGGACGAGAATCGAAGAAGGTCGTGGTGTCAAAGACGAAAAAGTCGAAGAAGAACTTGCTGGAGACCACCGCACTGACGGTTTACTTCAAACGAGAGCCCTGTCCCGGAGAGAATTCCATAGGGATTCTCAAGGAGCGACAGAAAGAAGCCGAGCACGTTCGAAGACTGGAAGATCAGCAGAGACAAAACCAGCAGGCTCAACAGTTGATGGCTGAGCAGCAGCGCCATATCATGATGGTGCGACAGCAGCAAGAAGAGTTCAAAAGGCACATGATGCCAGCGCCGATGCAGCATCCTCACCCGCATCCCCATCCGCCTCATGCACAGCCGCCGGTTACCAAAGGACCCAGAATACCCGTCATCGAGAACGATCCAAGAAGGGGCGGCAAACTCAAATTTTATACCGTCTCCTCAACAGGCTCAAGAAGTTCCCGGAGCTCATGCTCAAGCAACAGCTTGAGCGATACGGAAATTACGCCAGAATCGTCCGTGACCGGGTCGTCGAACTCCGGCAGACATGGCCGCCGTCGCCATCGCAGTCGCAGCCACAGCCGAGGTCGAAACCGGAGCCGCAGCAACAGCCACGGCCGTCGTCGCTACCACGACCGCCCTGAGGATTATGGTCTTCCGTCTCGCCACCACACCAAATGCGACCAGCATTACATCCTTGGTAGTGATGCGCATCGGGGAGGTTTAGTGTCAGTCCCGTTACCACTAGCACCTTTGCCAATGCCAGGCGGTGTCGATGGTCTCGAGGGTGATGTCTTCCGGCCCCGGCGGATAGCAGAAAGAGCACATGACGATGGACTGGAAGATCTTGAGCTGCTCAGCGGTCTCAATCTTCGTCGCCGGGGCACGTTGCAGCCCCGTGTGGTCCATAGGCAGCCCAGCTTCCGAATTGTTAATCCGGAAGAGGTTGTTCGTCAAAGACATGAGGGTGATCTTAGTAACCTGAGAAGGTTAAAGGTTCGAGACGAAGCGAGGTTTGAAGCGGACGAGGAGTACATTGCCGAGATGAGAGAGGTTGAAGACCGGAATCGTCGGCATCTGAGAACAAGATTTCGTCGTTCCTCCCTAGAGAGAGGCAACCCTTTCCGGCATGGCTCAGAAGAAATGTTCGAAGAGAGGGAAGCCCGGGATTATACGGGACGCCAGCAACGTGAAACGCGGCCGCCCCTCGAGAACCCACTTGAACCTCTTGGGCGAGCCGCACGGAGGGATTCCTTTGCTCGAGCGAGGTATCACTAGTCGGATGTTCTGTACTTGATTTGTTCTATTCGTGCTTTGGAACGTCGTCGGTGGCGATGTATCTCCTTGATCAGCAGGTCAAAAGTGTTATGTGTCACTATTTTACCTCTCGAAATCAGAATCAAATTGACAACACCTCTTCGATGGACATGGTTCGATGTTGATGAATGAACCCCTGAAGAAGCGGATTTGTGTAACGGCTTATCGTCTATGCCTGCCCGTAAAAGAAGATGGAGGTGATGCACAAACGCCAACGTAGCACGACTCCAGGAACAAGGAAGGCGAGAGCTTCAATAAGTAGTCCAGGCGGGCGGGGTCTGCCTCAACTTCGTGCCTAACAGAAACCATGAGGGACAACTGCAGAGATCCCAAAGGCCCAACGTGAGGCGTGCATTCCCCCTAGGACGACTCGATGACATTGCAGTGAGGCGCAGGGTCATATGCGGAAGAGAGGAGTCTGCTTGATGAACGTGGGCGGATGGCAGCCAATAACATTGATTGAGATAAATGTCATTGGATCAGTTTGAAAGGTATGGCATCCTCACCCAGCCCGAACTGGAAGAAGTATAGGGATTCGCGGTGCGTGCTCCTCAGTGGAAGAAGTATGAGGGAGCGTCGATGTGGGACTGGAGTTGATATGTGATTAAGAGGAGGGAGCTGTGAACGTTGACTCGAGGGTGCCTATGCTTCTTTTTGCTGGACGACAAATACCCTGGAAGCATTGATCATGCTTTTCGTGGGGTGTCCTTGATGACTCAGCTGGATTTGCCGTTGGCCTCTGCCAAACCTTAGCGCGAAAGATGCTCCTCGACGCGCTGGGGACGCGCCAGCTGGCTGACCACATTCGGGATTGTCTTTGCAGCACGGGTTACAGGTCGAATTCTTCCCCCCTTCAGTTAGTGTGTGACAAGGTAACCGCACCCCTCCGCCTACGACATTTCGCGACAAATGTCAACAACCCAGTACCTTGGATGACGGCTGGAATCACCAGCCTCCTCCCCATTCGATCCTCGCCGATACTCCGAAGAATCACCCATAGAGCATCTCGTGTCGCTCATGTCCACATCTCTGCCCCCCGTCCGGATCTAGATCGACCCCAGATTCAATGTTGGCCAGAGCGAAGAAGGCCTACGAGGCAAGCGCGCCGCCTCCTCCGAAGAACGACTTGGCGAAGCAACTCTTCCCTTCGAGCAGCCCCAACGCCACCCAAAATGGAAACATCATGGACCAATTCAAGAAGACGAGCCAGCCGACCTCGAATGCTCCCGTATCGGCGAGGAGCGCGTTGAACGCAGCCACACCTGTGCCCTCAAACTCGCCACGGCCTCCGCCAGGCCGGACTGCCAGTGTCACGCACTTCGCAAATAGCAACCGTTATGCCCTAGACCCGATTTCCGCCCCCAATGGAAGATCTCTCGCCTCGCTTTACTCCAGATCCGACTCGTTTCGAGACGAGCCCGACACCGTTCTCTCTGGTCAAAACGTGTCAGCCAACGCGAAATCTGCCGTTTACTTTGCCGAGGATGACTTTAGCGACGACGACCAACTCGACCTTGATTACGAAGCACCATCGGCTCTACCTTCACTTCCCAGGCCCCCAGTCAAGGAAATCACGGCCCCCAAGCCGCCGAATGAAGAGCCACCGACCCAAGTCCTACCGTGGTCCTCATCTCCCGCCTCTCATTTCGTTCACCCCAAGCTGTCTCGCACAACCTCTGCTCAGAGCTCACTCAAACGCGAATCTCCAGAAAATGTAGAGTCTCTGATGGCCCCGCAGCCCAAGAAGCGCAGGCTTCCAAAGAACTGGAGCCTCAAGGAAGAGGACCGCCCCCAGCTGGCGGAAGATGAGCCCGAGGTGTCTCGATGGGCTCCTGGGGGAGTCACGCCCGCTCCTAAGAAGAATAAAGAGACCTGGAACATGACCGCCAGCGTCCTTAAAGAGCAGAAGAAGCAGCTGAAAATTCAGTCCAAAAAGGCTGCGGCCGACGACGAATGGACTACAGACGAGATTCGACAAGAGGTTACGCAGAGCAATCTTGCCAGGCCCAAGGCGTCGGCGATCGCCCTGACCAAGGAGCAAAAACACGTTCAGAGTCTTGTGGTGAACAAAGGCCAAAGCGTCTTTTTCACGGGCCCGGCAGGCACCGGAAAATCAGTTCTTATGCGGTCGATCATCGCCGAGTTGAAGAAGAAGTGGGCGAGGGATCCCGAGAGGTTGGCCGTCACAGCATCCACGGGTCTTGCAGCTTGCAATATCGGAGGTCAAACGTTGCATAGCTTCTCGGGAATTGGCCTTGGGAAGGATGATGTTCCGACGCTGGTCAAGAAGATCCGGCGGAACCCCAAGGCCAAGAACCGCTGGCTTCGGACCAAGACGCTCATCATTGATGAGGTATCCATGGTCGACGGAGATCTCTTCGACAAACTCTCACAAATTGGCAGAACCATTAGAAATAACGGCAAGCCTTGGGGTGGCATCCAGCTCGTAATAACGGGCGATTTCTTCCAGCTGCCCCCCGTACCCGACGGCGACAAAACCAGGGAGTCCAAGTTCGCATTCGAAGCGGCGACATGGAACACTGCCATTGATCACACAATTGGCTTGACACAGGTGTTCCGACAGAGAGATCCGGGTATGTTTGAACACGGGTTCCTTAGTTGTTTGAGTTGCGGCAGCTAATCGTCAATGCCAGTATTCGCCAATATGCTTAACGAAATGCGTCTCGGAAGGATTAGCGAGGAAACGGTGCAAGCCTTCAGAAAGCTGACGAGGCCCATCGTCACCGATGATGGACTGGAGGTGACCGAGCTGTTCCCTACAAGATATGAGGTCGAGAACGCCAACCAGGGCAGGTTGCGCAATCTACCCGGGAAGACGTACCGGTTTGATGCTGCCGATTCCGGAGACCCTCAAATCCGTGACAAACTGCTTCAGAACATGATGGCACCAAAGACTGTTGATCTAAAGGTTGGCGCTCAGGTCATGCTGATCAAGAATATGGACGACACTCTTGTCAACGGCTCGCTCGGAAAGGTAACGCGGTTCATGAGCGAGGCCAGCTTTGAGTCGTGGCACATGACGGACTACGGGTCGGATGTTGACGTAGACTCGGAAGGGAACCTCAAGCGCAAAATCAAGGCCTTCAGCAGAGAGGTCGAAGAAGCGACCAAAGGAACGACCGAATTCCCTGTAGTAGAATTTGCTGCGGTGGACGGGTCCACCCGCACTATTCTGTGCGTTCCGGAGGATTGGAAGGTTGAGACGCCGACGGGTGAAGTGCAGGCCAGCCGAAGCCAGCTCCCTCTCATTCTTGCGTGGGCTTTGTCGATTCACAAAGCCCAAGGACAAACGTTGGAAAGAGTCAAGGTCGATCTCGGAAAGGTATTCGAGAAAGGCCAGGCCTACGTCGCTCTCAGTCGAGCAACCAGCCAACAAGGCCTGCAAGTGCTTCGCTTCCAGAAAGACAAGGTCATGGCTCACCCCCGAGTCGTGGGGTTCTACAACAAACTCTACAGCGCCGAACAAGCTGTCGCGAAGAAGCCGTCCAGCATGGCTGGTTTCCTACAAAAGGACGAAGGCACGAATCCTGTCAGCCAGAGCACGTCTGGCGTCGGTGTGAGGTCTCAGTCGTTTGTCAGGAAAGGGGTCGAGGTCATTGACCTAGACGACGAAGAGGAGGCCATGGCGAGTTACGGCGTCTATTAAAGTCGAAGGCGCAGGAAATACCGGCAGTCACATAGTAATGGCGTTTAGGGGAACTTCGTGAGCAAGGTCCGGCTCGAGCAGTCGAGGCAGGATTGGAAGGGGTTCATTTCATGGTATGCATAGGTTGCCTACACGTAGATAGCGTTAGACTTGGACGCTCTGGTTTCCGGGCGAGGGTCCGTCTTTGGAACCCGAGGAAAACACCTCTACCCGTATAATGAAGAAACAAGACACGAAGTCATTTGAAGACATGCATTCGTGGCCGAGAGACACGGGTTCTGTTGTCGTGAGGATTAGCTTAGCTAATGCTAGATTGGCGAAAGGTTAGGTAGGCAAGCTACATCAAGACGAGACATGTCCCTTCTGTGCAAAGTCCACGAGGTATCGTCGTGACAATGTCGTGCGCCAAAGCTGTATTAACCAACGAAACCAACCTCATATTATCAAATGTGAGCCTATCGAGTGCATTGTGCGGGGTAAGCTGCCGCCGACCATCTGCGGCTGCGGTTCGATGTCTTGGGGTTTCGATGGTTTCGATGTTTTCAGGTTCGCGTGGTTGGTGAATTCCAAGGAACTGGTTGTACAGCAGCAGGTCCCTTTACTGAATGCGCTCGGCTTGTATGGTAAGCAGGTACCTCGGGTTCCCGCCCAGGAAGCTTGCGTCCATGACGTTCGTCTGTACTTCCGGTAGCTGCCCGCCACCAGCCGACATCCCCGTGACCTTCGGCTGCGACCTTCAGCCGGGACCTGCACCTGTCCCTGCGCTTACCTACCCTGCGCACGCCTTATCGATAAGGACCAGGAAAAAGTTAAGGGAACCTAAACCCAGCAAGTGAATATGTCCGAGGGGAGATTTGGGCGAAGGAAGCTGTCTGGAACTGGTTTGGCCCGGGCCTTCGTTAAGATCAGGGTCGACGCACAAATCCCTCTCGACGTCAACCTCATCAACGCGCTCCACCAACGTATATCCACCACAGTCTCTACGTAGCGACCTCTCTTGGCGACCTGCGATAATTCTAGAGCTACAAACGAAGCCGATTCGCGCCTTCTGCCTTGCCCCTACAATACAAACGCAAACCCACTGCGGTGCATCCTGACACAGTTGACGACCCAGCATCCAGGCGCTGCGACGCACCCGGCATCATGGAGTTCATCGGCTTGCAAATGATGGTGACGCTGAGGCAGCCTCCAGGCACAATGCTGAAAGGTACCGTGAGCGCCATAGAGGCCGGCACCAGTCTGACGCTTAGCAATGGTTCGTTCCCAACAGCCTCCGCGTGACGTCCGGTTCCATGCTAACGTGCGCTGTTACAGTCTTCACCCTTGGAACGAACCACTGGCTGCCCAGAGTCGTTGTCGATGCCGCCAACATCCTCGAGCTTTCCGAATTCAAGGAAGAAGTTGCGCCGAATACCTTCACTGCGCCGGGCGTTAGCCCCGTTCCTGCTCCCGTAACCAATCAGCCCGCGCAACCGGCGTTTGCCGACCCTGCGATCCTAAGTATGGGGAAGAGGCCCGGCTCTGATATGCGAAGCGGAAGCGAAAAGCAAATCCTACCGGAGGTTATGCCTCAGCCCACTACCGTCGAACCAAGGGATCCTCGGCCGGGACAGCCCGGGGTCCTGTCCGGCGTACATCTCACGGGGTTCCCTAGAGACGACGTAGTGAGCCTTAGCGAGACCTTGCAAGAGTTGGACGTGGACGAACCGACACCTACCGCGAGGCAGAATGCGGCTGAGAGCAGCACGGTGCCGCAGGACGCCCACGAAGTGCAGGGCCAATCACAAAAGAAGAAGAACAGGCGGCGAGAGAAGCAACGCGCACCTCGAAATGGCACTGTGGACGAACCCGTTCCTGAAATCACTCCGATGCGTGGCAACGCAGCTAATCGTGGGAAGGGCTGGAGACAGACGCCCATGTTGCAGAGCTCGCCTTCGTTTCAACCTTTCAACTCACTGAAGCGGGGCATCAAAGGGAAGAAGGACCTTCCTGAAAATGGTTGGGCCTCTGAGGATGTCACGGAGGAGATGGCCGAGTTCGATTTCGAGAACAACTTGGCCAAGTTCGACAAGCGTACCATCTTCGACCAAATGCGCAAGGAGGACCTGGTCGATGAGGCTGACCGCCTGGTCTCGCACAACCGTCGGCCCAAGCCCGGAACTGCGGGTGGCAAGAACCTCCACTACTCGGAGAACGTTCTCGATCTGCCGCCAGCAACTTCCAACGCGCACCAGGACTTCTGGAATAGCGAGGCCGACGACGCCGCTAACGGAGTCGACCGACTGAGCGGGCGTGATGTCCGGAGTGCGCAGAGTAGCCGTAGGGCGGAAAGCAAACCGGGGGCGGCAAGGAGGTCGCAATCGCGGAAAGCGAGCGCACAACTCAACAGCCAGCCCCTGAATCGCGTCAACTCCAACGTACGTCTGAACAGACAGCCCCAAGCGTTGCTTCGTTCTCAAGATAGCCCACAGAGTATTATGGGTGCTAACCACATGCAGCACGTCACACAGCCGGGTTTCTATCTCGTACCATCCAACAGGCGCCTAGAAACTGTTTCGGCTCTCCAGATGCTCAATCTGGAGAACATTGCGGCCAACGAGATCGGGCTCACGGAAGACATGATGGCAGAGAACGCAGGCCGAGGCATAGCTGAAGTTACGTTGCGGGCGCTCGAGGACCCCGCCATACAAGTCCGATTCGGTACTGGTGGCGCCAATGCTCAGAAGAGCAGCTTGGCGGCTTCTGCTACAGTCGTCATTCTTGCCGGCAACAACAAGTCAGGAATAAGAGCTATCTCGGCGGCCAGGCACCTGCGAAACAAGAGCCTCAATATCCTCGTTTGCGTAGTCGGTATCGAGCGGGAGCGTGACCTGCTCGAAGACATGCGACAACAAATCCGAATATTCAGGAACTTTGGGGGTCGCGTACACAACAAAATCGAGCTGTTCGAACAACTTCGAAAGACGGCCTCCGCCCCGGCGACGTCGGTGACCCTCATCATCGATGCTCTTCTGGGCTTGGCGATCTCGTTCGAAGAGCTGCGGACAGGTGACCAAGCAACCGTCTATGAGTTGATTGAATGGGCCAACCGTAACGAGGCTTTCGTCCTCGCAGTTGATGTGCCAACCGGCATCGACCCGTCGACTGGGAAAGTCAGCATTATCGATGGCGGTCGTCTTTATGTCAAACCTCGCTATGTGGTGGCGATGGGCGCGCCGAAGAAAGGACTGCTCGAGGCGATGGCCCCTAGCCCGGACTCAGACCTTGCGGGCACCCATGGCGCTGGGGCCGATGCTGCCGTCGCCGAAGACGAAGACTGGAAGTTGTTTATTGCTGATATGGGCCTCGGCGCGACTGTGTGGAGGAAGGCCGGCACCAAAATTCGACGAGGCATCGACTTTGACGATAAATGGGTTCTGCAAATGCGCTATCAGCCGGCACTCTCGCAGGACTAACGAAACTTTCGGGATTGGAAAATGGGAAAATGGGAAAAGAAAATAACCCAAAAAGGAGTTTTTGTTGTTGTTGTTGTTTCTTTGGCGGGGAGGAGCGGTTGAGACGGGTGACAAAAAGCGAATCTTCATTTCTGCGGCATCATTTGGGCATTTGGGCGTTTTGTCGCTCGACGATCGTAGTACGGCATATGGGACCCAGGAGTTTGCGCTTAGCCATCCATCTTCGCATATGTGGATGGTGATCATGATCTTGTATGATATTCTAGCCACAACATCTATTACCGAGCATGACCCGGCTACTCATCATTGCAATGTTTTGACAGCTTATGTATACATTGTGAATCTTGATCTTTCTTGGAACAACGCGAAGGGCCGAGCCTCGGATCTTTGGACCTATGCCCTTGTGGTCGCTTGGAAGCCCGCTGGTTGAATGAAATGAGAGGCAACCGGAAGTGGTTGTCGCCCGCCCTATCCAACCTCCACACTTGCGAAACCTTCGAACCATTCGAACCAGGCTTGGAGGAAGACAATAGACCGCGGAGGGGGTAACACAGCGTTGGGGGCGGAACATGCAGCAAAGAATCCATAGTTTGTGGTGTTAATGCTGACGGCCGAGCAGTTGGACAGCTTTGTCCAGGCGAGCTTTGCTACGGCAGGGGGACCATGAAGAGGAAGGGGGTAACCAGAAGACAGACCCTAGATGTTAGCAGGCTGTGATGAAGCCAACAGTTTCACCTTGGGAACCGTGGGAAGTATACCCATGTCAAAGACGGAGAGGCGCGGCGGCAGATAGATCAAAGAGAGTGTACATAACGAGTGTCAAGGATGATGCCTTGCTATGCGCGAAAGCACTGGTCGGTGATGATGACGGGAGCCGCATAGATCTCGGGAGGCTGATAACCGCCCCGCAACTTTCGGGAGAACTGGGCTGTGCAACTCAGTACTGTTCGGCCTAGAGATACTTAGCGCCTTTGAGCATGTGTGGCAGTCCGACGATGGTTTCGGCAGGTTTGGTACAAGGGAAAGTCAAGCCATGGCTGAGGCTGAGAGATGCGCTTGCCTGCTGTTGGGCCACGTCCATCTCGTCATTGTGCTGCTAAGCCTGGCCTGAATTGCCAGGCCGGGTCTCAAGTTTCGTGGTTGGAGACTTTGGGATTGTTGTCGCTTTCGTTGTTTCCAGCTGGCTGCCCCGTGAGCCGTTCAACACGCAAAGGCAACAGCTCAAAGCCAGACGGATGGCGGGAAGTGTTCAGTGTAATGGGTGTGACCCGAACGGGTGATGGAAGCCATCGGAGAGGAGCTTCCGGGACGGAATCTCTGCATCTCAAGCGAACACTAGGCGTGGCAGGTAAGTTTCTCTGATGCGTCAGGCTAGACACTCTGCTGGCTGCTGTTATGAGTGCGCCACATGCTATAATACGCTGAGGCTTGCACAGCCGATAGCCCCCAAACACATAGCAGCCTGATTGGTCTGCATCTACCTTGCAGCAGCCTGCCATGCGTGAGGCGGATGGTCTCGAATGTATGGTATGACAGGAATAGGAATAGGAACGGGAGGCCAGCTAGAGGGCACCACGCCGGGACCCAGACTCCTCGGTCCGGATGCTGTGGCATAAGAGGACTCCCATCGTCGCGTTACGGGGCAGGATACAACATGGCAGCTGTACTGGTTCTTCGGTATTCGGTGACTTCAGACACGAGAGCTGCAGCTACGAATGAACCTCCACATCTCTCAAAGAACGAACAGACGAACGGCCAAAGTCAATATCATTGGCCGTTGACAGCTCGGCCCGCCCCGTGAAATCAAAGACCGCCGAAAATCCACTTCAGATGAGCTTCAAGTCCGACGTTGTGGAGATTGGCTCCGACGCTGCGGGCCTATCCAACGGGTGAGCATTTACTCCGGTGCCCTCAAGAACCCGAGTCGGGTTGGAAATGCAATGCTGACGACAGGCACAGACGGGCCGACGCGTCAAGCCACGACCACGGCCTGGCTCACCGTGACAACAACAAACACCCCCCCTGGCACTCTCGTGGCTGTCCGAAGTGTTCCTGCACGCCCAGAACCGCTCCGAACGGATTGCCGCTGGCAGCCCCCGCTCCGGGGTCGGTATCATCGAGCTCAGGCTGCTGGAGCACCATATTAACCTCGTCCCGTCAATGCGGAACACCGTCGCAGTCCCCGTGTTCGACCACTCGGCCGGCAGTCCAAGATACCTCGGGTGGCGGCAGAAAGTGGCGACGTGGCCGCTTTTGAAGCAGGAGGGGATCAATAACCGGACCTTCGCTGCTTGATTGGAGGCGCAGAGGGTCGTTCGGAGGGGAGACGGCCGCTGGGTGACTCGTCTTCAGGGGTGCCTAGTACCCTGGGAAGAGTGGATGTGTGTTGGAGGGAAAGGTCCGCTCGTTACAGTAGGCAGGAGTTCCAGCCGTCATCTGTTTGCCGCCGCATGCATCGCCTGTTCTGTGATGGGGACACCGGGATGGCAAATCTTGGGGAAGAGACCAGACTGCGTGGACCAGTTGACGGATTCGCCGCTCCTTTGGACGGGTTGTCGCAGGAATAACAAAGAAGCCCCTCGCTCCTTCCGTCCACGCCTCTGTTCGCCGCAACGCTAAAAGTCTTTCTGTGCTTTCGGGCGAGATTCGATCCAGTACTAGTCAGTGTACCAGCCTTCGTAGCATCACCTTAGGAGACAAAACTTGAAGATGCAAAAGAGGCCCAAATATGGAGAGGTGATCTCGGTGAGCCAAAGGTGTGCAGTGCCCATATCGACAAAGCTCACTAATGCAAAAGGCGATGAGACAAAAAGTACCGAAAAGCAAGGTTCCTTAGGCCAAGTGGATTAGGTAGAGGACGTGCGTGCGACGCCGGCTCGCTGAGGGAATGCGTGGCCAAAGGCTGCCTACCGGACCCTCAAGGTCAGCGACTGAGCAAGTGGAAGCTTCCAACACTTTCCACTACCCTGACAACGCCTGAATCATAGAGCTTGGGCGCTCTCGACCCTGGACCGCCGCCTTACATAAGCTGCCCGAAGCCGCCGGATATCACTTAATCCGCCCCACTGTATGATTTCATTGGTCGTCCAGGGACCGCTTCCTAGTTGATTGCCGCCTCCCGTCACCACCCACGCTCTTGCTTTCGCTGGCTGGCCTTTACTGCTTGCACCGCACCTGCTTGTTCTCCGAAACAAAGCTTCCCATTTCCAAACCTCCCACCTTTTATCGCCGCAAACCACGAAATTCCTTTTTGCTTTCTCCCATTCACATTTCAAAGGAAGGGATACAAATCCAATTTCCACCGTCTTTCCTTCCCGTTTCCCTGCTCTTAGGGAAAACCTACCAATCGACAGCTTGACCCCACGCATCGCTGACGATACCACCTCCAATACCTGACCATCCGACCGCATACGAATCTCCGAATCATCAAGAAACAGACGATCAAGATGGCGCCTCCGTCGGAACAGCCCGCCGAGCACAAGAAGAAGGTCAACTTGATGTGAGTGATGTCCGCTGCTGCTATTCCGAGCAGGAGCTTCCATTCGGAAGTAATGACGCTGACAGCATCTATCAGGGATGCCTCCGGTGCCGAGGTCAAGGATGTTCGTGCTCCCGGCCCTCTACCACCTTGGTGACAAACGATAAGTCGTACTGACCAGAATAATAGCAAGATGACACCGCGACCGCCATTCTGAAGAAGAAGAAGAAGCCCAACCAGCTGATGTACGTGAGCTCGGACAACGCGGGGCAAGCTTCCTGGGACTAACTGAAGCAGGGTTACCGATGCCGTCAACGACGACAACTCCATTATTGCCCTTTCCGAGAACACCATGGAGGCTCTCCAGCTCTTCCGTGGTGACACCGTGCTCGTGCGCGGCAAGAAGAGAAAGGACACCGTCTTGATCGTTCTCGCCGACGATGAGCTTGACGATGGCAGCGCCCGCATCAACAGAGTTGTTCGCCACAACCTGCGGGTGAAGCACGGCGATATGATCACCATCCACCCCTGTCCGGACATCAAATACGTACGTCAAAATCTCAAAAGATGCGTCGAACATGAGCGAATGCTAACCCCCGCAGGCCAAGCGCATTGCCGTCCTCCCCATCGCCGACACCGTTGAGGGCATCACCGGCTCCCTGTTCGACGTTTTCCTCGCTCCCTACTTCCGCGAGGCCTACAGACCCGTCCGCCAGGGCGATCTCTTCATCGTGCGCGGTGGTATGAGACAAGTAGAGTTCAAGGTCGTCGAGGTTGACCCCCCCGAATACGGCATCGTTGCACAAGATACCGTCATTCACTGCGAGGGCGAGCCTATCCAGCGTGACGAGGAGGAGGGCAACCTGAACGAGGTCGGTTACGATGACATTGGTGGCTGCAGAAAGCAGATGGCCCAGATCCGTGAGATGGTTGAGCTTCCTCTGCGTCATCCCCAGCTTTTCAAGTCTATCGGTATCAAGCCCCCTCGTGGCGTGCTTCTGTACGGTCCTCCTGGTACCGGTAAGACTTTGATGGCAAGAGCTGTCGCCAACGAGACTGGTGCCTTCTTCTTCCTCATTAACGGTCCCGAGATCATGTCCAAGATGGCTGGTGAGTCCGAGTCGAACTTGCGCAAAGCTTTTGAGGAGGCCGAGAAGAACTCTCCCGCCATCATCTTCATCGACGAGATCGACTCTATTGCGCCCAAGCGTGACAAGACCAACGGTGAAGTCGAGCGTCGTGTCGTCTCTCAGCTCCTTACGCTCATGGACGGCATGAAGGCTCGTTCCAACGTTGTCGTCATGGCCGCCACCAACCGCCCCAACTCGATCGATCCTGCCCTCCGTCGTTTCGGCCGTTTTGACCGTGAGGTTGACATTGGTATCCCCGACCCTACCGGCCGTCTCGAGGTTCTCCAGATCCACACCAAGAACATGAAGCTTGGCGACGATGTCGACCTGGAGCAGATCGCTGCTGAGACCCATGGTTATGTCGGTTCCGATATTGCTGCCCTTTGTTCTGAGGCCGCCATGCAACAGATTCGTGAGAAGATGGATCTCATCGACCTCGACGAGGACACCATTGATGCCGAAGTTCTCGACTCCCTTGGCGTCACCATGGAGAACTTCCGCTTCGCTCTCGGCGTTTCCAACCCCTCCGCTCTGCGCGAGGTCGCCGTCGTCGAGGTGCCCAACGTTCGCTGGGAGGACATTGGTGGTCTCGAGACCGTCAAGGCCGAGTTGCAGGAGAGCGTTCAGTATCCTGTCGACCACCCCGAGAAGTTCCTCAAGTTCGGTCTTTCCCCGTCCCGCGGTGTCTTGTTCTACGGACCCCCCGGTACTGGTAAGACGATGTTGGCCAAGGCCGTCGCCAACGAGTGTGCCGCCAACTTCATTTCCGTCAAGGGACCCGAGCTTCTCAGCATGTGGTTCGGTGAGTCCGAGAGCAACATCCGTGACATCTTCGACAAGGCCCGTGCCGCCGCCCCTTGCATTGTCTTCCTCGACGAGTTGGACTCTATTGCCAAGGCTCGTGGTGGATCTATGGGCGACGCTGGTGGTGCTTCCGACCGTGTTGTCAACCAGCTTCTGACTGGTAAGTTCTCATCCTTTTCTGAGGTCGTCACTCAGCATCAACTAATTCCTCTGCAGAGATGGATGGTATGACTTCAAAGAAGAACGTCTTCGTCATCGGTGCCACCAACAGACCTGAGCAGCTTGACCCTGCTCTGTGCCGTCCTGGACGTCTGGACTCTCTCATCTACGTCCCCCTGCCCGACCAGCCCGCCCGTGCTGGCATTCTCAAGGCCCAGCTCCGTAAGACTCCCGTTGCCGCTGACGTCGACATCGACTTCATCGCCTCCAAGACCCATGGCTTCTCCGGTGCCGATCTTGGATTTATCACCCAACGTGCTGTCAAGCTCGCCATCAAGGAGGCCATCACCGCCGACATCCAGAAGACCAAGGCTCGCGAGGCTGCTGGCGAGGAGGCTATGGATGAGGATGAGGAGGACCCCGTTCCCGAGCTCACCAAGCGTCATTTCGAGGAGGCCATGCAGATGGCCCGTCGCTCCGTTAGCGATGTCGAGATCCGCCGGTACGAGGCATTTGCTCAGCAGATGAAGAATGCTGGCCCCGGCGCGTACTTCAAGTTCCCCGAGGGTGAGGGCGCGGCCAATGAGGCTGCCAACAGCTTCGGTGACGCCGGTAACGATGATGACCTTTACGACTAAGGGGTAGGCCAGAGAGCCACTTAATGCAGGCCACGCCCTCGTTGTATTCTAGTTTTTCCTTACTCTTCGATGCATCTGCGTCATCACACGTACAGATGATGAGCCGGGTCACAGGAATTCGTGCCTATAGGCGGAAATCTGGGGGTGGACGGAGTTGATAGACAGGTAGTTTCTATGAAAGTTGATCACGTAAAAAAGAGAAAAAAGTCGTTGATCCGTGCTTGTGGTGACAAACTTTGAATGGTGTAGAAAGTCTTAGCCGCGAGCCACCGAGATACCGCCAATCCTGATGCATGTGAACAGGATATATAGGCATCACTATCAATTGATATGGATCGAGAAGACAGTAAATCAAGATTATTGTGTGACTTGACAGCCTGCGAATGCGCCTTTGCTCGCAGCCGACTTCTTCTAAAAGCTTGATATATCGTATGCTCTTCCTCAGACATAGGAAGGCGATTCTCAACGTAACCGATCCAAATTTATACACGCATGCAATGCCCAATACTGTCCCAGGCTGACGTGGAGGCCTTTCTAACCAAGGCTGGCTTCCCCTTAACGCAGCGATCGATGCCTTGTTCTTCACTGAATCTTCTCACTGTGTGCGAGTGGCAGCGTAAAGTTCTTTCGGGCTGTCCGGGAGTTGGAGCGTGTAGTGCCCATCTCACCTTAAAGTGCCCTTCGCTCCTACGCTCCCCGGTCCTTTCCTCGCCGTACCATACCATCAAGGAAAGCTGGTTCCCTTAGTTACCTGTACCGTCAATCTCACAGACAGCTTCTAGACTCTCCTGCGTGACTTTGATTGCCTCATCGATCACGGCCGTAGGTATGGCGAGGCTCGACGGTGCGTTGAGATCTGCCGCTGAGCCTGCAGCCGGCGTAGAGGTTGCGGTACCGTTAGTCTTCTTGTCCTTGTCCTTGTCCTTATCTGTGCCGTTCGTCTTGGATGTTGAAGGGGATGCAGTGGTGGCTGCTGAGGGGTTCAATGTGTCCTGGCGGACGTCTTCAAGGACGCGGCGGAGGAGGTCTGGGAAGGTTGTAACCTCGCCCGTGCGCAAAAGGTTGAGAGCGTGGGTCTGGATCAGGGTTGGCCAGTTTGTTTGGTTTGCGTGGAGGGAGTGGAGGAGCTGTTCTTGAATTCTGGGAGATTGGTGTGAGCCTCGTTGGGACTGAAAGAACTCTAGAGAGAAGGGTGTGATAGGGAGTGAGAGGGGGCTTACTTTGTAACGTGTCCGTCCTTCAGTAGTAATGTGTTGATTTGTGACCGCAGCTCTGGGTCCAGGGTTGCTGCTGAATGGTTGGCAGCCGAGGGGGGTACCTTGACCGGGGTTGAGGGTGCTTGGTTCGACATGTTGATGATCTAGGGAAATGGGTGTGTATGGGTAGCAGCGACTTTCAAGCGCGCCTGGTCCAGGCTCCCGTGTATCCCCGGGCGAAGTGATCGTCCGACAGATCTTCCCCCTAACCAGTACCAGCTTCTCTCGGAAGTGTCGTCGTAGAAGACCGTTTCGTCCAACCGTCGTGGAGATCGATGGGCACGCGAGCGGCTAATTGCACGCGAGGTCGGGTGGGCGGTCCAGCTGGGAAGCCTTGGAGTCTTTTGTCAGCGATGTGTAGCTATCTCGAATGACCCAGAACATACGAAAAATACCTTTCTCTAATTGTCGTTTGATTTTCTTCGTGAAAGGGACAGGATCCGTTGTTAATTGGGTGTTTTCGGTCGTTATAGGTGGTGGTTTCTGGTGGCAAGGCTGACTGTTTGGGACTGTCTTTCCGGGGAAGCTTAGCGCGCTGAAGGGTGCCCTCACAGGCACACGCAAGGCTGAAGCGATACAGGGGTTTCCGGTTCTGGTAGTCGTCGGGCACGTGGGGCCGACCTGGGATTTTGCGACGACACTGGACCGAGCCACCTAAAAGTCTGTTACAGCGTCGGTGCCCGCCTCCTCCCTCCACACCTCCAGCGCGCTCAAGACAACGACCCCACTTTAGCCTTTCTTCCAGAATACTGAGAAGAGCCGGCAGGTTCTCAACATTCTGTCCAACGGGGAACTTCGCCTACTCCAACCATCGAACTTCCAGCCGAATCTCATTAATCTCTAATCTGAACCATTCGTCCGAACCATTCAACCATCGAGATCCGCCATTCTCTTCGCACCTCCTGGGCCGGCACGGCTGGATTGCACCGTTTCCCACGCATCCTCCAAGGCAGTTCGTAGCATTGAAGAGGGATCACGACGCTCATGGATCGACTTGAGTCACGGGCTCAGCGTCCACCACTCTTACAACTCGCCACGATCATCTGTCTTCTCGAACCGAGTAACATTGACCCTTCTTGGGCTAAGATCATTTCTCGTCTTCGGCAGGCTTACTCCGAATACCGAACCACAGCACCGTCATCGGAGCATTTCATCAAGAACCCGGATGACAGCTCATATCTTGCCGCGGGGTCGGTGAAGGGGTCCCCCTCCCCCTTCTGTCCTCGACGCCGGTACGACTTGCCTCAATTTCGCTTGGCGTGTATCCGTAGCACATCACTTTAAGAAGGATCTGGCCCCTGGTGGGTTCCATATTACGTTCAAAGCATGTATTCCGCTTGTATACCGCCGCCGATATGCACCGCGAAAGCATGGTAGCTCGTTCACCTAGTCCTGGAGGTCAAGGGCCCCACCTCGTCGCGGCGGGCGGGCGGCCGGCGATGTTACAGTCTCCATTAGAACCACCCAAGCGGCCGACATCCTCCGGCCCGTCCCCGAAAAGCATGACCGCGCCGCGCATGGGACTAAGTCAAACTTACAATCTGGTTCACCACACACATACTTACACATCATACACACTACCTTTCCTCGCGAACCGGGCCTTCCCGCAGCAACAATCGCTTCCCGATAAAGTCTGACAGGCCCCCGTTCCCCGTTTCCCGTCCCCCTCAACTGGGGCTTGGCACGCAGGGAAGAAGAAAAAAGGACTTTCTCGCGGATTGGTCGACGGGAGAGGAAGACGAGTGCTCAACCCAGGTGCGTCTAGCCGAGCCCAGCGTTGTATCACCCAAACATGCGAGGTTGAGCAGATCACCAACAGCCACGTTGGACTACCATCCTCGAGCCAAACCCTGGCCGGCGACCGGGGCCTGGATTTGCATCTGGCCGGGACGCTTCTTTCGGAAATGGTCTGTTTTCTTCTCTTCTTCTCATGCTTCTTCCAATCGGGAGTCGTTTCCGGAGGCTTGGATGGACGTTGGCTGCATGGCGAGTTGTAGCTTTGCGTCCACTCTCGCTGCTGCTTCGGAGACACCCCATGTTGAAATCCACACACAAGTGTCGGTCTGGCTAACAGTTTCGAAAGCAGGGAATTTAAACTTGCTTCCCTGCTGCACTGCATTTTCCCACTGCAGGCCTTTGCCAAGCGAAGAAGAAATGGCCCTATCTCTGTCCTTCCCTCTGTATCCTGACCTTACATAGCAGCCATCTACACCGAGGGCGTGATGGAAGTGGGCAAGACGTATTCCCTTCCCCAAGTGGCGTTCATGTGGTGTATTCCCATTCGGCCGGATCGCGGCTGGGCAGCCATCGACATGCCTGGGCGATGGAAAGTCACGAGACGTCCAGCCAAAGCTTCTCCGGATGGCTTTCCCCCCCTTCCTTCTCACAGGATTGCGCGTATATTGCAGTCAGTCGCATTATAATACGGATACGCACAGATCCTTCTCGCACCACGTCTCAGAGCGAGAAAGTGAGTTTTGCCGGTGCGGACTTTGTTTGGATTTTCTCCTTCACGTCTCTCTTTACCCCGTGTCTCTGGGGTGCGGTTTATCCCAGCACGATAAGAGAGCAAGCAAGCGGGACCCTATTGTCCCAGTAAACCACCCCAGACAAGCATGTAATACACCGACCGACCCCCTTCACCGCTACAATTCTCCTCATGCAGCAGGTCTGGTAAAACACATCCGCACACCCCAAGCTCCCAAGAGCCGGGCCACGACCTACCACTCCCCACCCCTGGCCGGTACTAGGTTACCGTGCCGCGGGAGCCCACTTGACAACCTTCCCCCTTGTCTCGGCGCAGCTAGCCGGATGCAGGCGGGGAGGTTTCAAAAACAACAAGTTGACGCGCGGAAACCCGACTTCGCTGTGTGCCGTGTATCGCAACGCCCAGTTCACCGGAGACAAACGTCTTGTTGCTTCTTTCAAATTTCACGAGTCCCAAACAACTGTTCCTTTTCCCGTGAGAAAGCGATGGGCACCAAGTACCGCATACTGCAGGGTCTCATGTGATTCGGTGACTGGACTGCCGTGCTCCCGGAAGCCACGCACACGCCCCCCCCTGGCTTGTCCAACGTCTTGCTTGGTCCGCATTTCCACTACACCCTCACCTACAGAGAACGGCAAGCCGAGAGATCTCGGGTTCCAGCGGGTTCCAACAGCTCCCCGGCTTCAACTCCAGCAGCGAGAGATATCCCCTCTACCGGTCTTCTGGGAGCAAGGTATACACGGTGTCAGGAGGGAGGAGAGGGGTAGTTAGTCCACAAGCCGTCCCATCCCGGGACCGTGAGTGCGGGTGTTCCTCGCCTATGACGACGTCGTCGTCACGTTCGGCTCATTGAGCGTAAGCTGCTGTGCGTTGTCCCGTACGCTGTGCGACCTGGTTGACGAACATGACCCTCGAGGCTTGTAATCACTGCGCTTTCTGTTGCCCAGGGCCTGGGCGAGTCTTCCATCATCATTGGACGGTGATCTGAATTCTCTCCTGGAGATAGCAAGTCCTTGCCCAGCGCAGAGCTGCAAGAGGTCAAGATGTATTGGTTCATTCAATAAAGCTCGCCTTGCCGAGTCGTTGCCCGCTTGTCAATGAGCTACCTCGAGGGCCAATGGAGAGACGGACGAGATGTTAATTGGTCTCGGCCGGTCTGGACGACGCGGTCGGGTAGACGTGCCGCTCTCGCCGCCGCCACTACGGCCTTGTTATTGGATTAGGGATGACTGGATGTCCAACCTGGAAGTTGCAGCCGTCCTAGTAACTGGTCATCAGCTTAGCTCCCGTCTACTCCGACGCATCTCACGGGGTTACAATTTATCTTTCTTGAGCAAGTTGCCATTGGAGAAACATGTCCAGCACATCCGATGGGAAGCGGGGGATACATATAGCTTCGTTATACGGGATGTCCCGTAGCAAATGGAATCTTAGAACATACATATGGCGTGGCTGTAAGCAGATAGAGCTGGTAGCTTACCCAGGCCGTTGGGGATGCGGTGTCTCCTTGCCGGCAATATCATCCTCCACTCCAGATACACCCCCTTGTCCCTCATACAGTACAGAAACCACCCTCATCCATTGACAGAAGCAGCCAGGGCTGCCGGAGCCTCTGCCTTTGGCCCATTCAACACTTCTGATTCGCAACTGGACCTACCTTGGCCAACCCTGTATTGCAGCCCATATCATCCCTTTCTCGAGCCGATAGGTCTCAGAAAAGCCATGTCAACTCTGATGATCACCCGTTCTAGACCACCACGACCTTGGCATCTGCGCCGGATCCTCTTTGTATGATATTCCAAGTCCTAAGGAGAAGCGGCTGTCTTGCTGTTTAACATCGAAATCAAGAGATGACAAAATGGATCAAAACTGGGCGCCGCGTTCCTCTGCGTGGCTGACAGTCAAACATCGTCCACGGCCCCACCGGTATTTGGCGGCCTCTCTTGTCCTGCAGAAGAACGTCTCATGAACAGCGTGGGTAAAAAAGGGAAGAAAAAAAAGAAGCAATGCCATGTCTCAGATCGTGCGTCTTCTGGGCATCACAGACCCCTTCATATCCTCGTGTGGCCCGCTGATTATACTCTACTTTCGCGGGAAGCGGCTTGCATGTTCTTGGTTCGCTTCGTCGCCGAACGATTCCTGTTGAGCTTTTGAAAACCTGCAACAAATTTCAAGCCACTAAACCGTCAGTACAAGCCCCATTTTGGCTTCTTTGTGTTCGTTTTTGTGGTTTACTGCAGCAAAAAGCCACCGACGACGGTGTTGGCAGTCTCAGACACTCACTCCTCGCATCTGAGTCAGACCCGTCATCAGACACACAAGTCGGGCATATACTCCAAGCCACCTGGGCGCCGCTGTCGTGTTCATCCCATGCCGTGCACCGACCATGGAGAGATATTATCCCGTCGTGAAATCTGGCAAACATGAACCCTTGAAAAACCGAATGCTTTGTGGCGAAATCATTTCATCTCGTCGTCGGGTTGTTTTGTTCGT
>JAIMZG010000614.1:0-40869 GCA_020466075.1 Colletotrichum coccodes
CAAGGCCCGGCGCGCGAGGCGCGCAAAGTCCCCGAAGGAGGTCTTGAGCCGCGCCGGGGTACGACGCCAGACCCACGCGGACGCAGAGCACGCCCTTGCTGATCGTCGGGTGGCGCGACACGGCGTCCAACCGCGCGAGGGAAGCCGGGGACATGTCCACGTCCGCGAAGCGCACGAGGTACGGCGCGCGAGGTCAGCGAGCTCGCGGCACGTCAGGCGGAGATTGCGGATCGTGGCGAGGTCTTCGGCGGCGCGCGGGGAGGCCGTCGCCGCGGCGTCCAGGTCCTGGTCCGCTCGCGCCCCGCGCTCGCAGTGCGCCACGATCTCCGACAGGATCTCGCTGGGCAGATCGCGTAGCCGCAGCGGCCTGAGGTGCGGCCGCGAGCGCTGGGCGATGATTTCGCGGAGCACGCCTTGCAGGTGCTCCATGTCCGCGACGGTGCGCTCGAACGGGCCCGCGGCGTGGCGGGCGTCGCCGAGGAAGCCCTGTTGGGACTTGATCTGGCTGAGGATCTCGTCCACGTCGATGGCGACGCGGTGCGGCGACGCGAGTCCGGTGGCCTCGGAGGCGGCGCGGGTCTCGCTGGCGAGGGATCTGGCCCGGGTCAGAATCTCGTCGTTGGTCCAGCGGCGGCCGTGGAAGGGCTGAGGGAGCTCATAATGGCTATCTTCGGGACCTCTGCTGCGGTTGTCGCCGTTGTCAAGGTCTTCCCCTTCGCGATCTGACATTGTAGAGGTTCCGAATGGGGCCAAGTCATGGAGAGGGTGCAAGCAACAAGTGACGATAGTGAGATCTTGATTCAAGACGGCTTGTTGTTTTGACGAGGGGTAACATTCCACAGCCATCTGGCAAGACGCGGTTGCCTGTCCGAATGTGGGTACGAAAGCAGGGGTTGGTTAATCAACAACGGAAGTGGCTGCCGTGGAGGATTCGGTTATTGTCATCAAGCTTCGCTGGTTTCTTTTCTCGGGCGGCTTCTCCTCTTGCGGTTAAACCTTTCGCGTAACCCGATTTACGCAAGACGTGACGTGGGTTGCGAAGCCAACGAACTTGACCGCAGCCATGTGCCTTCGCCATTGGTATTATCATTCCCCTAACTATCATCCCTGGCAGCAGGGAGCCATCTGGATGGGCCAGGCAAACAGTTTGCTTTTCCCCCCTTTGGCGCTTGAGTGCAGCCTCGGGGATAAAGAAAGGCCAGGCCGTGCTTGTTACCTGGTTGTTGTGCTCGTTCTGAAGCAAGGACTGACGGATGTTGTGCAACATGTTTTCCACACAAAACTAAGCCGAAGTCAGAGAAGTTTTGGAGGCCCGCAATTGCCCATGGCCCATGGGGAGTTGGATGTTCAAGTATAACGCACTCTATGGGACGAGGTCTATGCAGGCTGCGTAAACAAAGCTGGAAGTCCTCGCTATCTATCAAATACCCGCGACAGTCTGAAAAATATTGCGTCGAACCGAGACAATGTATAGAACGAGAGTTTGAGGTTAATTGCGGCTGCTATTATACTGATGAGCAGTCGGGCACCGGATCTCGGCTCACTGGAACAATTAGATAGCAAGTATTCTGCCTTACTAAATCCGACAGCTTCTACATACCGGTATACGTATAGTTGTGGAATGATAGGCAAAGGAGTCGTGCTTTCAATTCAACTATCTCTACTACGTTTTCTGCCCAAGAAGAAATATGAACTCAAGTCTATGAAGAGATGACCCGGGAGTAAGTTTGGGTGCTGTGCAATCTCTTCAGCATGACTACGGCACGGCTCCGTCTGTTAAGAACATGATCTCTGTAGAATCATGTGCGGCCTATGTTATTCACATTCTAGGATAGCCATGAGCACCCAAAAGAAATCCGTACCCTAAAAAAAAGATAAACGATGAGAATTCATGTAGTGGACCAAGCCCTCCCTCCCCCGTCCATGCTTTCACCAACGCTCTCACCAAGCAGTCGGTTCTCGGATCCCGGCTGGCCTAACCGGACCCATTCTTCCGTTATTATTCTTATCCCTCGGAGCAATAGTTGGCCTGGTCGGCCGTTTATTCTCGTCCACATCCCCTGAGCTCCTGTTGGGTTGACTAGTCTCGGATCTCCATGAAACCCAGGCGGCCTGATCGGTCTGTCATCCTTCACCTCGTCCCTTTTTATGTCGAACGGCTTCGAGAAGTCATATGGCGGCATGTCGACGCACTTTCCAATATTTGGGTCGGCCCTAATTGAACTTGAAAGGTTAGCGGCGTTCCCGCGGCTCTGGACCGATTTTCTCTCGGCTGGTTGTAGATTCAAGAGGGTCTCCTTACGAGTATTCCCAATTAGCGTACTTCATCCTCCCGCCCATTTCGCAGCCTGCCTCGGCCGTCATGCCGTTGTAGCACTCCGTGTGATCGACATTGCGGTTGCCCTCGCCGACATACTTTAGTAGACTCGAATCAGATATGACAGTTCCTTTGCATCAGGTCAGGCTAACCTGGGGTCTTACTCTTAACTCGAAATCCCATTTCCCGCCTGTTGAATCCATGATGCAGAGTCGTCTAAACTCATCCTTTACGTAATTGCCCGCCAACGTCGCGCAGACGATCCGGAGGTCGACTGGCGTTTGTGTAAACTCGTTGTAGCCTCCATTTCTTCCGGTCTTGTAGCATTCGGCGGCCGCTGTGGATATGAATGCGAGGATAATTGAGAAAGTTGACTGGGCAAGATGCATGTTATAACTAATATTGTGGACACGGGTGCCGCAGAGGGCAACATTGAACGAGTGGCTAGTCTGAAGACCGAGAAGAATGAAAGTTGAAATTCCACCCTTAGTTACAATCTTGCAACTGCGGATAGCAGGAGATACGAATGATTTAAATCTTCAGTATCTTCTCTGAAAGCCGAATCACCCAGCTTAATACGTCAGCCACAAAAAGGGATATGACCGGTGTTTCTGTTCCAGCACGTTTTCGCTTAAGGAAACCTCAAGAATACCGTACAACTGTGGTCAAAATTAGAATAAAGGAATCTTTCTCCTAACCCCAGTTCAAAAAGTTTTACTGCTATGCTGTGTGTGGCAAGGTCACAAGGCTCTTGGTAGGGAGAGCATTCGGGCAAATTATTTAAAGGGAGGCAGGTGGCGTCCCATTCGAACCCAGAGTTTTGTTAGGATGGAAATTGATTTGCTTCAAGAAACAATGTGCATCCTGAAAGCTTCTCGTGTAACTATACCACTGTGAGCTCAAAGCGAGGGCTAAACTGGTCAAAGACAAGAACCTCATGAGGCCGGTGTCATTGCAGAGGGGTTACGCCTAAACAGTCTTGATAATTAGCATTCCTTCGAGTCTCTGTCCACAGCATCACGTAACAAAGCAAGCATGTTACTCAGTAACTCCTTGCAACGCAAATCAGAGCTATGCGCTTAGGAAGTCAATTGATGAAGATGTGATGTCGCGGAATTCCGTTTTGAGCAGCCTTGAAAAATTCGTCATAGCCAAGCTGCAGCCTCTCATACGTTGAGCCCCTTGCTGATTCCAGATTGCACAAGATACCAAAGACCAAGGTCCAATATGACTAGCTATGACAGTGTATGGTTGTACTGACTCTGAGCTGTTTCCCATAGAAACCGAAGAATTGACCTCTGACCTTTTCAACATTATATTGGGAATCAGGTGTCCTGAGTCCTCATCAACCTCCTTCAACTCCTGCCCAGTCGCCAGTGCCCATCATTGCGAAGCGCAAAGCTAGCTGATAATGAATCCATCAAGCTTTTTGAAGCTGTTCTTGGTGGCCGTGTCGATCAGCCACGGCGCAGCCGCTCCCAGGGGGCTTGTTCTGAGAGCACCTAACACCGGCCCTACGAAACGTATGGCTTGCGTTTTCGGTACTCCAAACCGTAACCAGACCTGTGAGGAGATTATGAACGAGATTCTCAGAAGACCAGGACCGTATATCACACTTTCCCAAGCGTACCCTGGTTTCCAGAAAAGGGAGGCAAGCAGCTCCGACGATCGTCCAGAGACCCCCTCCGGCAACGAACTGTTCCGGCACGGGGCTGAGATACTCTATGAAGCTGGAGAGGAAGGCATGGAGTCGGGAAAAGACTCGAAGTAACGTAACCCACCCTAAACCCAGCCGCGGTCTGGCAGATGCTGACGAGCTGCAGGAAAGCGCCTTTCCCTGTTCATGGCGTGGAAGTGCATGCCAGGGCGGAACTTGTGAAGAGAGAGTTCCCATGGACAGGCTTAAATCCTGACAGTAACTACCCGTGGACGAGAACGATAATTTGTATGACCCTGTGCGACAGAAACACCTACCATCTGAGAGAAACAATGAAGGAGCCGAACCAGAGGTGGAAAGCGTAAGTCGTGCATCTTCCAGGCTATTTTATGCCTTGCGTAAAGTTACGAGGAAACCGAAACTGATCATGCCATCACGTAGGTGCGTGTTGATTTGCAAAGCCAGCGGATCAATGAACGACAAGACCTTGGACACATATGAGAAGGGCTTCAAGATGGATTTCGCACCGAGTAGCTACCTCCAGGACTTTCTTGATCTCATAACGAAGGACTTTGGGATACCTGCCAATAAGTTTCCGAATTGGCAAGGCTCGTATTGACTGCTAAGATTTCTCTGTAACTTAGTTCTCGTTCCCAGAGGCTTAATGTCTTGTTCTTGCACGGATGATTCGGAAGCGATCACGGTAGCGCAAATCAACGTCCGATTCAGGTGGAACATGACCCCAAAACTGACATACAAGGACTTGATTTCCATCTTGAAAACTCATGGCTGCTACTTTTGTCCGGACCGGCCTGAGCTAGCCTCGCCGCAGAAGTCGGGGCCGGTGCCGGTGCCGCATACTCTCTCCACACTTCCATCCCCACGCTCTTCGGTCATCGGCGCTGTAAATAGATGGACAACAACTCTGGCCAGGCACAGCTTCATCGGTATAGGGTGATATCGCCGAACGAGTATACATTCGTGAGAAGTCTCGACCGCTTCCTGAAGCATTGGTGCATCAGCACGGCCAGCTTCTGTCGCCAAATTCGGAGCAAGCACGTCGAAGTTTCTCAGACGCACCTGATCCAAAGTGGCGCCTGCGTCCACTGGCGGGTGTTGCAAGGCTAACAGTGGCGATTTGAAACCTTGGGGTTTGATTTGGGAGACCGTCTAGTACTACGCAGCTTCCAGTTCGTTGCAAAGCTGAATGAAAAAGGGGGAACACCTTGAGCGGCTTTCTTGCCACGAGACTTGGGATGGACTTGAGAAGGATTATGAGTAGTTTGGAACCACCCTTTAGCCCCCTATTGCATTTGAAACACATGCTTCCTGCTCCATCTCTGCCCAGCTTCAATGGATCGTGGTGGCTGGGGCCGAAAGACGCCGCATAACGAGGACTGCATTCACGAACCCCGTCGGGTCCGTTGGTGGCAGGAAGTGAATCCTTCTCGTTGGCCATTGCAAATCTGATACTTGGTCCACGTGAACGGAAAAACTTCATTTCCAACAGCATGTTTGCCAGCAATGATGATATAGATATCGCAAACCCCTAACAACCAACGAACAAGCCCTTCTCGAGTGTGGCTATTGAGGCGAAGCATTGAGCTGTGGTCCGGAGTGGCTAATTCTGTGCCTTGCATTTGCAGATGATGCTATCCAAACTCGACCCAGAAAAGCCAATAAAAAGATGAACCACGGTTTCTCCCACATTCTGCCCTGTTTGTTGGTCTCAAAATAGAAATAGCTTGGGGGAAGAACTTTTGTCGGGACGACTCAATACCAGTCCTGCAGGTAGGAACAAAAATCGAGGAGATCATCGGCGAGAAGCCCCCAATGGCCCCTCTCCCATCCACGTTTCATTGGGAGCTCCCATGTGACATGTTATTTCCGGAACCTGACTTTTGCAAAACGAGAGACTTTGAGCCATAGGCAACACTCAAGGCTTTATGTGTTATCAGTAGAGGATGTAATTTGTATAAATTGCCATGCTAACACCTCACTCAGGGACAACTAAGATCACCATATCGTGTTCTCTCTCCGTGTAACCGCGTTTTAAGTCATCATACCGCTTCTCACTTCTCAATATCTCACCTGATCCGTCACCTTTCGGCCGGACCCGTAAGTTCTTCTAACTATGAGGTACTCGTTGGCGAATGTTGCTACGATTGCCCTCATTGGGCTCTCGAGCACCTTTTTTGGTGTAAACGGTGCTCCAACTTGCCTTTCTAAGGCGAGGAATGTAAGTGTTAGGTTCCATACGTAACCAGGTAGAAAATCAATCTTTATAGCTAACATCAATGCCTACAGCCGGATCGTGTTGGCCTTCAGCACTGTTCCCCCCCTCTTGTCGCCAACGGCCCCGATCATGCCATAGAGCCTCGTCAGGTACCAAGAAGGAAGTCCCCCAGTCCCCAACCAGGGCCCGTCGAATACTTTTCCCCAGGAGATACCCAGCGCACCAATCAGCGCGGTAATCAACGTGGTGGTGGAGATGTTCCGACCGCCGGCTCTGTAGGTACTCATTCAAATTGTCAACATGGCTCTGCCATTGTTTGTGTCGGGAGAAGTGCAGTAATTGACTAGAGCTCTTTTTTTAGGCAAACCCGCCGATCAGGACCGGTAACGATCCAATCAAAGAGCTTGAAACACTCGGTTTCAAGTTCGACGAGACAGGCACAAGACCCAAAGGCAAGTATTATTCAGTTAGAAACTTCAAGGCGGGTATGAATCAGGTTGGGGTGTTGGTTGTCGACACGAAGAGGAATAGGATCATCACCGAGGATATTAATATAGACGAGCTTCACCGAGAGCGTTTGGGGAAGGATCCGAATGCCGTCAAGGTACATCAGACCGACATACAGATCTATCTCTGGAACAAAATCGAGGGCCAGAGACCTCAAGATCTGGAGATGGTTAGTTTTGTACGAGTCGTGGAGCCAAACACCAAGAAAGCGATGGACAAGGTGGTCGCAGATAGGGGACTCGGTTCCGTTACTCGCGATGACGCAAAGAACTTTCAGATCCTTTACGAGTCCACATTTGGGAAGAATGCTAGGGATTTAGGATCTATGTGGATGGGGAAACCGGGGAAGGATGTCGACTTCTTCACCATTGGCGCGGATGACAACTTGGATATCAAGTTGAAGGCCAAGGATGCTTGAAGGGAAGACGGCACCGTTACTTGAGATCCTGGTTCAAATAGACGACACTGTCTGGGAAGCCTAGAGAGGCATGGCTGGGTATTGCTTTGTTTCGCTGCCGGGGGGGGTCGGAAAGTGAGGGACGTGTTGGATTGACTTATGCGGTGTTTGATTTAGCCCCTGTTTTTGTCGCTCGTTATGTCTTAAAACTATCTACAACACATACAACGTCAATGGTTTAGTTCTACATACCCCACTTTACCCTTGAATGAATGAGATAATTCAACTCTTCCAAGGCCGACCTGTAGTCTTCACTCCACGTGAACGTACGTGAGGGATGTTGAATTTCGACGTGGTCGGTGCTCCGTTGCTTGCTTTTACATCGCTGTCGTATTTCACGTAACAATCTGCTGCGCAAGACGACATTCTACCCAGGGCCTTCTCCTTGGTCTTTCTCTCCTAGGCAGCTTTGCCGCTTTCTGACGAACTTGTGGGCGGCCAAGTTGACGCCACCCCCAAATAGACCCCTGCGATGACTTCCAAGCCGACAAGTTGGTCGGCGCTGCTTGACCATTCGCCAACGTTGACGCTCACCAACGGTATCCCATTCCAACGGTCAGCCGACGCTGGGGGTCGGATTACATAATAAGACAGCCAGCTTCTCAGTTGAGATTTAAATAGACCAGTTCCCCAGGTCCTGTGCCTGGATTGTGGTCTGCTTGTCACATACATCACCAGCATACTTGACTGCCGAATTCGAGAAACAATTTGGCAACAACACGGTGTACCCTCTGTCCAATCGCACACAATAACCAACATGCAGATCTTGGATTTCCCCCCAGAGATCCTTCACAGGATCTTATACTGGGCTTGCATTTCCCGAGGAATTACGAGAGCCCTCCGGCTCAAGCTCGTATGCAGTACGTGCGATAGGTCTCACGTCCTGATTCCCCGATGACCCGAGGCTAACGCCCCGCATCTAGGAACATTCTATACGCAACTGAATACCGCCCTTTTCGAGACCCGTTTACTTGACAATGCGTCCGAGGTTATAGATATGAGTCGGCGAACCGATTATTCGTTTATGTTGCTGTGGTATGCCAGTGAGAACAACGGCGCAGCGAAGACCATGCACTCCTATCTTGCCTACCGAGTACGAGGCATGCCCAAGCCAGAAGAAAAGGACCTGTTCGCACTCCGAGCCGTTGTAGATGCATTCTGTCACGAGACAGGAGCCGAACTCGGGACCGTCATCGATTCACTATGCTGGGCTGCCTTGGAGCTAGTAGGGAACTGGCTCGGGAGCGACTATCTTTTCGGCGTTAGCGACGAGGACATCAATGTAGAGCTGTTCAGCGCAGCAGCGTACATGAACCATCTTCACTAGTACATAAGCTTTTGCGGGAGGGTTATTGTCCGACAAAGGTTGGTTCCCTATTCAAGTCGCCGATTCAGCTCGCCGCATGGGCAGGCCATGCCGAGTTGGTCGAGCTATTCCAAGAGCACTTGCCCGACTTTGAAGACCTTGAAGAGTACGACGGCCGAAAGATCCCGGATTGGCGCGGGAAAATGGGACCAGGTGCTATTGAAGGCGCTGCTGCTCGCGGGGACATGGAAATGGTTCGCTTGGTTTTTCGACCAGTCTCACGTGACTTCCCGGATATCCGTCTTCTCACAGACGACTTTTCCAATGTCTGCACCAGAAAGGCCTATGGAATTCTCGTGTGTCTTATGAAAGGAATGGAGGGAACAGCCTCGCTGGATGTGTTCAAGTACTTCACCTCCCTTTTTGACGAAAGGGGCAGGAAACAGATCTACGAGGATCCCGTCAACCTTCACCAGCACGCCACAAAGGGCCATGTGGATATTGTTCGGCATATCTTGGAGCAGCAAGGATGGCAAGGGGATCTAGCCCACAGACATAACCGAACTCCCCTGTATGCCGCTGCCGGCAGATGTCAAGAAAACGTGGTCGACTTGGTCCTGGACTGGGGGGTCGACTTCAGTTCCCAGAACCAGCGGAACTGGCCAGCAGTTGAAGCTGCTGCTGGCGCTGGAAGCTTGGCCATTCTCCGCAAGCTCCTTAAGCATGGGGCGGATATCAATCGGTTGTCGCGGGCGTTGGAGTTGGCGATACGACGAGAGCACACAGCCATGGTGGAGATGCTGCTGGAAATGGGAGCCGGTGAGAAGAATCAGGAAAGCGTATTGGAGTTGTGAGAGATCTTGAAACAACACGTCGAATTCATAGTGAAGATCGTTCAAAGACGAGGGCATTCGTCCGACCGACTGAGTAGATGAAAACGTAGGATGATTTATGTTTGTTTCTGTAATGATTCACGAATAAGAATCACGGCCTCGTTGTGGGAGCCAGGATCTCTTGTCCATTTCCCGTTGATTTGTATTTCGAAGGCCCTCCCAAGGAAGGTCATGTAAATCCTTTGGCTGTGGCCCTTGAGAAGCCGGTCATGCTTAACGAGCCAGCCAATGTCTTGAAAAGGGCTACAAACGGTTTTGGCTGTGCGGTATTAGGTTCAATCAGATGGGAGTCGCCTAAACATGAGAAGCGCACGAGCAAAGGAGAGATGGCAGCCTTGGCAGTACGAAAAACACAGCGGCTGGAGACACGAGTGATTGAATCAGGAATCAACATAATGAAAGACGATTTGAGCTGTCGTTGATTATTTGCTCTCTTCAGAAGTGATATAAGAAACACAACAATGCTCCATATAGGTAGGTTGGATTCACCTTAAATTCGATGGTTATATTCCTCAACGTACTCGTTTAATATGCACTCTGGGAGGATCCTCTCGACACCTACTCTCTTAGTCTAACAAAAGCACGCTCTGATTTGATTGCCTATAAAAAACGCCTACACCCCCGGCTGCCCTGATGGTGTATCCACGAACGAACTAGCATACACAGTCAATGCGTTGAAAGATATAATGTTTCAGGGCGAGCGCCTCGTTTTTGTACGACATGTTGCGCAAGTGGCTAAGGTGCATTCGTTCTTCCGTGACCTTCTCCCCCTTGGCCACGAACTCATTTTCGTATCTTTTTTCGTCTTTTCGCAAAGTCACCCCACGGGAAACCGATTTTTGATGCGATGGCACTTCCAACTGTTCGAACCTTGCGTTATAACGCTTGGCAGACGAGATAATCTCAAAATCATGAAACCCCATGTGTGACCTCTTGTGGTTGTTGCGGCGGTAGCAGGTACAGGCCAGCCGCCCTACTTATTCTTATTCAATCTTCCGTCCGTAGGATGGTTTCTGGAAAACAACCACTTTTCAACCTACCTCACGGTTGCTTTGGTTTGCCACGCATTTGAACCCGGAAACTATTTTGCGCGACTCGTCGTGCTGCTCCGCGCATATCGGATTGTGTTTTCAATATTTATATCCGTTCAAGCTAGGCGAGGCCATGGTAGCGATTTCAAGATGGCAGCCTGGCTACAAAAGCTACGGCATGAGTAAGTTGGAGAAAAGGGTCTATCGAAGACAATGTCCCAAAGTCTGAGCACAATATTTAGGTTGACGTGGAACATCATCGCTGAGTGTCAAACGGTGATTTTGGCGAGAGTATGGCGAAGAGAGACAGCCATTTGTGTGACGACAGCAGGGCGCTGCGAAGTGAGATGTCTCGAGACCGTTGAGTTAGAACGGAACAGGACAGAGGGATCGCTGATTGGGTGAAATAGCGATCCACAGCTCCACGTGACTGATCCTCGCACCTGTGGCTGAGGCTGCGCCACGACGTCACTTCAAGCCTCACGACGAAGTGCGTTTATAGGAGATCAGAGGGTTCGATTCATCACCCTTCAGCTTCATCAAGAAGTCAAGACCAAATTTTAGACCACAAGAGAGGAAGACAGGCTTCCCCATAGAGCTTATGCACAGTGCGTTGAAATGAATATCTACAGTGAAAGTGGTTGCGGGATAATCCGGCATCGGGTCCTCCTCCTTTTCAACCTCTCCATCCTTGGATCTCGTCGAGTGTGAGAACGTACTCGCTCTCGTAGATCTGTTGATTATTAGTATTTCGCTTTTGAAAATCTGTTGCAAGGTATTTTGGAACCACGTACCTTCTTCAGGTCCGCGACGCTGTTCCACTCGGCGTTGTTGATGAAGGTGTCGCCCCAGACGCAGAAATACAGCCAGTGGGCCTCGTACGCCTTGAGGAGGTCGGGGAAGGGAGCGCTGCCGACCTCGGTCGCGGCAATAAGTTTCTTATCCTTTCCGAGGGCGATGAGATCGTTGTATTGCGTCGTCATGGGCTAGGCAGATATCAGCAACTGTGTTAACACAAGTGATGGGAGAGTGGAAAAGCATACTCCGTGGCCCTGAGAGTAGACATCAGCGCTCAGAATGTCGACAGTGTCGTCGCCGGGGTACCAATCTGCGGCGATTGAGTTCCAGACCCAGATGAGGTTGTTTAGCTGGTGGTGATTGGTGAGGCGGTCGTACAACAACGCCCAGAGCTTCTTGCACGACTCTGATGACCTCGCCCACCAGAACCATCCCCCTTCAGCTTCATGGAGCGGGCGCCAGAGGACGGGGACGCCGGCGTCCTGGAGCCTCTTGAGTTGTACGGCGATGGCATCGATATCGCGGATGATGAGGGTGTAGTTGGCGTTGGTCGTGTCGGCAAGAGCGGCCGAGACATCAAAGTCGGTAGCGCGCGTGTAAAAGCCGCTCCACCACTTGTTCTCCTCGGTGTCGTACAAGCCCGTCGGCGCGTTCCAGTGCCAGAGAACTGAGATGATTCCGCCGCGCTCGTGGTGCGTGATGGCCTCCTCAACGGCCGTACCGACGGTTCCGCGCTCAACACGGCTGGGGGAGTAGTCCATCAGGTCGACACTGACGAGGGCGGGCAGCTTGCCAATCTGCTCGTTGATCCAGTTGGAGTAGGAGAGCTCCTGCTGGCCGGAGAGGATGTTTTTGCCATAGATGGAGCGGAGGTAGGTGTAAAGGGCGTTCGCGTCAGCGTTGGCATTGGCGTTCACGAGGGCTGTGTTGATATTGTGAGGCCCGCGGGGCACGGTGGGCGTCAGGGTGATGGAGTCAATGAGGTACCTGCATGGCATCAGTTACGAACTGCCCAGGAAGGGACTGAAGATCTTGGCGACTTACCATCCCCAGTGGTTTACGATGTCGATCGTGTTGTTGCCTTCGTTGAGCAACACTTGACCGGCGGACGCGGTCGCCCAAGTCTCGCCGGCAGTCAAGAGCACCTCGCTGGCGGCACCGCCGTTGAGGATGACGTTCGTGCGCTTCTCGCCGTAGATAGCCGCGTATCTGATGCTCAGGTCAAACAACTTCTGGCCCTCGCCCTGGCAGTCAAGGTTGATGGTGACCTTGTCGGTAGCATCTTCGAAGCCGGTCACGTAGCCAGTGCCTGTGTTGCGATCTAGGTTAACACAAGACGCGATACTTCATGAAAAGATGACCAACCCGTAAAGCCAGTCTGGGCTGTGTCGACCGTTGTTCCAGAAAGAACTCCGTTCTCGGCCTCGTAGACCTTGGGTCCAGTACTGCCAATGCAGTTCTGCGAATACACGCCAGCGGCAAACGCAAGGACGACACGGAGTGAAAGCGCCGTGGACCTCGCCATGATTCACGGAAAGATCAGCGCGGGGATGATATAAGTAAGAAGAGGGAAAAGCGAAAAAGATCGGCTGAAACGCGCATCGTCCCGAGTAACCACCGGACGGGTGAACCGGTGAGATATATATGCTCGATTTTACACAATCAGATGCTCTCCTCCCTCTTGTATCCCCAACTTTTCTCCCCATCAATCCGAAGCACTCTCGGCATATGGCGTCAGGGGGTCACGGGGGGGAGATGATCTCCAAGATTCCAGGGGTGACGGAAGTTAATTTTGCGTCTCCATATTCCAATTCGTTTCCTCCATTTGAGCGTATTTGCCGGGGCTCATGGCTGCGATGGTGTCGTACGGGGATGACGGAGGAGGCTTGGCTTTCATGAATTTGAAGACGGAGTGTGACGCTCCGCATGCGGCAAAAGGGGCACTGCGCCGGCTCAAGGGGGGCAAACCAACGCACGGAGGCTCCGTCTCGGGACTTTTCTTGGTCAACTGCCATGCCTGCTATTTGAGGGAGGGTCCCAACCATCTCTGCGATTTGCGGACAATTTCTATGTTAAGGCTGGGCGTCAGCAACTCAAGACGATCTCAACTCTTTTGAATCTCGCTCTACTGCCATCCGAAGTCTCTCTTGCGGTAACTCCATCGATTGTTCATCCGAACTTTCCCAGGTGTTTTTCCCGCTGGGGCCGCGTCGATCGCGCAGCCGATGGCCGGCCGCCAAGGGCTTTACATAAAACATGGTCAGGGCCTCCTCGATGATCCACTTTGGCTTCAACTAGATGCGAAAAATTTGTGTCCTCGAGTCGACCTCGTGAGGGCATCATGCCCCTGTCTACATGAGCCTCCCAAAGGACCCTGGATTCATCAACCAGCAGCTGTAGCTGCCCGGCTAGCTCAATCGGTAGAGCGTGAGACTCTTAATCTCAAGGTTGTGGGTTCGACCCGTAAGCTCACACCCATCCGAACTGCATATCAGCACACAGTCTAACAAATTACAGCCACGTCGGGCTCAATTCCCGTCAGCGATTGACTTCACTTTTTGCATTTTCCATGCATATCCTATAAATATGGGTGAAGACTATACGCCGGGCACTCCGCCTATCATGCACGTTCCTCGTCTCACCCGCATTGCTCCCTAGTAGTAATGACGGTAACGCGTCCCATCTAGATACTACAAAACATGTCGCTGTTGACTATTTAAGGCAGCGAATCAATCCTGTACGACCAACTTTGCGTTCTCAAGACTCAACCCGCTTCCTGACTTCAACTTCACGACTAAAGTCAGGCAGAATTATCATTTGCTTGACCGTGTTTAGGGGTCTCGGAATGGAACCCTTGCCATCACTGTCTTTGAGGCGGATGTCGTAATTGAGCAACAGCTCGATGAAAATGCACTTAATCACATACACCGCGAAGAAGCGGCCGGGGCATGCGTGCGGTCCATGCCCAAAGTTGAAGGCGTCGGGGCCGGTTGTTGCCGCCTGGTGTTTCATTTCACGCCCAGGCTGTTCTCGAAGGCGGGCGAAGCGGAAACCGTCGAACTCGGTGGGTGGTGCGTTGCCAGTGTCTGCGTTGTACTCGGGGCTGAAAGTCTTCGTCGCCGAAGAGTTGCTGATATTGCGTTAGCTTAGCTGAGGCTCGAAGACGTATGCTTGGTGATCTAGCTTTAGAATGGAAGCTTACTAGACGCCCCACATGGGGAATGAAACCCGAGTTCCCGCCGCAGTCTCAGGCCGTTGGAAAAGGTTTGGTCTTTTTGAAGTCTTCGGGCTGTGCCGCCTACGTAATCATCAGTGCTGCAGGTCGGCACAAACCGTTTGAAGGAGTCTCGTACCAAAATTCATCGGACTTGTCCGCTGGCTCTCCTTGATAAAGCTATCCAACTTCTTCAGCTTGCTGATAGAGGTCTTGGATAGAAAAGCCTGCCCGTTTTCGTCTTTCTCCGCACTTTCTTCGGCAATGACCTGCTCGATCTCCTCCCGGAGAGGTTCGATATACTCGGGGCGACTTAGTAGATCGTAAAAAGCCTGGACAAGTGAGCAGGCTGCATTGCTTGGATGGTCGACGTTAAACCTACAAAAGTGGTTGTAGTAGACGTGGTGTGAATAGCAGCGAACGACAGCAGCATTTGGTTCGTCCCCATCGTCTCCGCAATTTTGCCCTGAGCGGGCAGATACTTCATCATCCACGACACAAACGCCGCGGGGGCGCCAGGCTTCGCCGGCTTGTCCTCGAGAGCGCTCTCGTTACGGAGCACCTCGTCCACGAGGGGCCTCATCCATTCTTTGGCCCTTTTGAGGGCTTGACGCATGTGCCGTACTTCGGGAAGGAATGGCAGGACCCATGGCCGGATCCAGGGATTCCAATTTAGTGCGGCCATCCTGCATTTCCCTACATCCGTCGCGAACGTGATGGAGGCCCGTATCCATCCCTCATCGCGGCTCAAGGGCAGTCCGACGAACACGCGACCGCTCATCTGCGCGATCAACCGGAGAGCGAGGTGGTAAGCGTTGAACGTCTTCCATTCTTCTGGTTCTCCGAACATTTGCTTCATGGCGAAATTGACCTCCTCCTGGACGGGCCGTAGAATCCCCGAGAGGTTTCTGGTCAAGTCAACCCGTACGGCCTCGATAATCTCGTGACGGGTCTCTCCGACATGAGTGTATTTGCCGAGAAAGGCGTCATACACCTCCGCGGTGAAAGACAGCTCCGATTCCGGGGCGTGGATCACTTCATGATATAGCTTCATAGGGAGAATCACGCGCGGAGGGTCGCATGGAGTAACGAATGCGGATTCGGGATACTTGGGCGTAAGCTCGGTCAGTTCTCAGTTGTTCGTAACGTAATGCTCGAAGATTGTCTCGTTACCTTCCGGTGTCCCTCAATTATCGCGTGTGCCATGCTCTGGTCAGTGGGAGAACCGACGACCGGCAGGTCGTAGCTCGGCTTGATTTTCTTGTACAGTCGGTGTACCGTAAGCACTGCTGCCGCAACGGCGACGGGCAGCCAAATCTGCCACAGCATATCGTCGATTTATCCCCCAGCAGCGGTGTAGATAGGAAGAAGAACAAAACTCGGAGAACATTGATGTCGGCTTTAAATTTCCTTGTCCAACGGAAGGATCGGGCGTTTGGGCGACACCATGTGAACCGTCAATGTCGTACCAAGTCCCGTCTGTCGCACATTATATGCACAAGACAACTTTAGACTCTCGCTTTCGTGATCGCGACGAATCCCTGTATCCCAATTGCTGGCGTGGACAAGGAGCAGCTTACGGAGACGTGCCACTAAAAGCCTCCAAACGCTAAATGCTTACTATGTGCGGCAGATCTAATAAGCGCTTGGTCCCTTACCGTTAAAGCGCTCTTTTGACGCCTTCCGCAAATCGACTGGTACCAATGGTATGGGGCGGTAACCATTTCGTAGCCAATGATGCCATGGTGTTATCAAGTGGACTTGCGCGCGCCCAGGGTACGGGAACCTTTTCTGCCATGCAGTCAGCGTCTTGCATTCACTGAGTTACTACCGTTTCCCGCATGCATGTCGATCTTTTGTAGAGGGCCTTGCTGGGGGCGGTTAATACTATTGTTGGGAGTGTTCTGCAATGCCGTGGGAGCCAAGAACGCGGCCATTGCACTACAGGCTCGTCAGACGCCGGGAACGATGAAATGGCGATACTTCTACGCCATCATTGAATAGATGAGCAAATAAACGCTCATCACCAATGCAAGATCGTAAGCTGCCTGCCTCCCAACCATGCCGACATTGCCAAACTGGCTACAGTATTCGTGTCTAGATTGGCCTGACTTTATGTGACTCTAACTCTGGAAACGGGTCCAACCCATGCAGTTGGGTGTACCCATCCGCCTTCACAGGCACTGGTTGATCCAGAACACGACGCTGCTTTCCACTGCAAAGCTCTCGGTCCAGTTCACTAGAAACTTTTCCCTTGAGAATTTTTGTTCGATAAATGAAGAACTCAAACTGCTGACCGCGCAAATGTTTCCTAAGCGCGAGGACTAGTATAACTCGACGAGTAAGAAGGCTATTGACTTCCGAAAATTTGGTAATATTAAGCTTGCCAGTTGACTAAGGACTCACAATAAAGCAGTGGTGTGAGTACAAGGTTCATGCATACAAGTTTGCTGGGGGCTTCAGTATTAAACTGCCGAGCACAACTGAAGCAAATAACCGCAACACTATAGGCACGTTAAATGAAAGACGATGCATATACCGAAGCGATTAAAATGTGTTGAAGCAGATAGTTGATTTGCTCTTGCATAATCGAACAACTTAACAAATTCTGCAGCATATAGACGCAGGTTTTTGTGCTATTGGGCAGACATGCGAACTGGCAAGAGCTCGATCCGGGAGAATGCAGCGGCTCGCTGTCAAAGACCCAATTATGAAGAAAACTTGCTTTCCTGGTCAAGGGAGGTGCCATTGTCACGACCTAAGCAAAGTAGACCATGGGAGCTATACAGCAAGGCTTGACTTGATTCATGGGGAAATGGACGACAAAAAGGTCAGAACACTAGTCTCACGACACAGTCAACTATATCACCCTTAAGTAAGAATGAAAAAGCGCGAAAATCATTATCTTCTACCTTGAAATCATCAGGTATAGAGATTTATAACATAGCCATTCGGGAAAGGCGAGGAACGAGCAGCGGTTTTTATCAACGAATTTGCCACCGCTGCTGGCGTCTCGGCTCCGCGTACTCAAACCAATCAATACGATGATGTTTATGCTGCAGATGCAATAAAAAAAAGCATGAGCGTCGCTGGTGACCCATCAATAAGAAGCGTCCCAGGGCAAGAAACATGCGGTGATGTTATTCCTGCGGCGATGAAGTCATCGCTCTGGTAGCACTGCAAAATTTCAGTTGCGTTCGATGCTTAATTATCCAACCGAGCCGCCGTGGCACTCCGTCTTCATGCCAGTCACAGTTTCCCATGTCCCGAATTCCACTCTACCATGGGCACGAAGCGTAGTGAAAAGTTCACTACCAAGCAATCAAGATTATCCAAAAAGCCACATGTCAACAAGTAAATGAGCCGGCACGTGGTCCCATATTGGGGTTTTCGGAAGAGAGGCCGTCTCCTCCAATCGGGGTTCTTGGCCTTGCTCGGCAATTCACGCCAGGGATCGATTTCTGGCGAACCAGATGCTGGACGCCATCACCGGGACGGCAGCCGGAACCGAAGCACCGTTCAGTAGGGTAATCTATCGGACACATCTCGCCATCTCACCTTTCCCCCATTCTGGCGCTTTGCCCTGCATGTTGCGTCGATCCTAACCCAAAGAGGCTTCTCGGATGAAGGACTCTGTCTTTTTCCAACCCCTTGGCCACGCATAGCCGTCGCAATGTGATGAGGCGCCTTTCCTTCCGTTCCTGAGATGGCGATGGAAGCTCCTTGACGGAAGCTCCGTGATGGAAGCAAACGCCATAGTTGTCCGAAGTCATGGCATTTCGGACGACTATAAGAAGAAACGCGGTGACTGTATCGGTATTCGTGATGCTTGCTCTGGTATGCAAGCAAGCCCGCAGGCCGAGTAGTTGCAACAGCCCGTTTTCTCAGCGATAGATTTGCTAGATTGTCGTTTTCCAAGATGCATTTCGCTTCGATTCTAACTATCCTTTCCACCCTGGGCGCCGTCTCGGCGTCTCCCCGCTACGGCGCCAAGGGCCATCACTTCCGCCGAGGGTGTGGTTCCAACAACTCGACAAACCCCTTCGAGGGCAAGAAGCTCTACGCCAACCCGGACTGGGCCGAGAAGCTTGAAGAGACGTACAGCGCATTCGTGGCCAAGGGCGACACCGAAAACGCCGGCAAGGTCCGCACGATCCAAGACATCGGAACTTTTGTCTGGATCTCCAACACCGCGAGCCTGCCTAATATTGACGCCGCCATTGAGCGTGCGCGTGCGGCCCAGGAGAAGTCCGGCGAGAAGCAGATCGTCGGTTTGGTCCTCTACAACCTCCCCGACAGAGACTGCAGTGCGGGAGAGAGCGCCGGCGAGTTCAGCAGCGAGAACAACGGCCTCGAGCTGTACAAGGAGACGTACATCAAGCCGTATGCGGAGAAGCTGGCTGCCGCGAGCGACTTGACTTTTGCTGTTGTTCTCGAGCCTGATTCCCTCGCCAACCTAGTCACCAACCTGGTAGGTAACGGACTTGTACGTTTTTTACCTTTGCTGATCATCGTTGTAGCATGTCGAGTTCTGTGCCAAGGCTCAGCCGGTGTACGAGGAGGGTGTTGCGCATGCCATCGCCAGCTTGCAGTTCGACCATGTGAATCTGTACATCGACGCCGCTCATGGAGGGTGGCTTGGATGGAATGATAACCTGGCGCCTTGTAAGTCCTGTACCTCACGTCTGACGACATGAGCTGACAGATTCTGCCAGCGGCCAAGGTCTTCGCCAAGGTCGTCCAGAAGGCCGGCAAGAACGCAAAGGTCCGCGGCTTCTCGACCAATGTCTCCAACTATGCAAGTATCCCGCATCAAATCTGCAGCTTGAAGCAGAGCTAACTCGTCGATAGAACCCCTTCCAGGCCAACCCTCGTGCGAACTACACCGAGTGGAGCAACTCATGGGACGAGAACCACTACGCGCTCTCCTTGGCACCTCACCTCGAGGCCGAGGGCTTGCCCTCGCGCTTCATCATCGACCAAGGCCGTGTCTCCAACAGCAGGAAGGAGTGGGGTGAGTGGTGCAACGTCAACCCCGCCGGCTTCGGCATGCAGCCCGGCACGCCGGTGAACAACACCCACATCGACTCCATCGTCTGGGTGAAGCCCGGTGGCGAGAGCGACGGACGCTGCGGACTCGAGGGCGCGCCCGTAGCCGGTGAGTGGTTTGACGAGTTTGTACAAATGCTCGTGCGGAATGCGGACCCCTCCATTGTCGCGAGTGAGGTCTAGAGAAAGCGGTCGCTCGAAACGGAAATGGGGTTCGAGAATCACCCTCAAGCGTTGGAGACAGAGGGGCTCTGCAACTGACGCAGGCTGCCGGTCTGGCGATTCCCTGTGCTGGCTGATTCATGGCAACCCGATGTTGACATCCTCTCGAGAATGAATTCTCCTTCTGATTAAATCGTCCAGTAGGCACGTACATATATCCACATGAAGCATGATGATGGCTTCATAATCCCAATGCAAATTCTTCAATTCTTCGCATTACATCGTTTGGCCCTTCAGAATCCCTACACGAGGCGGTGGGCGTACTGCAGGTTTCGAGAAGTCTACCAGAGCCTCTTCCAGCGGATCCTTGCGTCCCTGTCCGGTGGTACAGCAGCTGATCCGAAGTACCGTTTGTCATCAATCGGTGGGCGGTCGGATTTCGATCCGTCCGCGCAAGTCCACTCGACGAGCTCCATGTCGAATCTTGTAACAAGCATCGCGATCGTCAAGAGAATCTCTTGCTTTGCAAAGAATCGGCCCGGGCACAACGAAACCCCACCACCTAGATGTTAAACGTCGTCAGCCGAGATGCCCACCATATCACGAACGGGAAATGCTTCAAGCACGCGTTTCTCACCATACGGAAAGAATTCGTTGGGCTTCGCAGCCATGACGAACTGCTTCGCTGTTGTTACACGGCCCGTGTCTTCTTCCACCTTCTTCACCAGCCTGACATGCCGCTCTGCCCAGAATTCTGAAGCAGCATGGCCGTCTTGGCTCCAGATCCGCTCATCGAGGTGCACGAGGTTCGTCAGAGCCTGTATCAAAGACCCCTTTTCCAAGCGATAGCCATGCAGCCTGGTCGTTTCGACGACTTCCCTGGTAATGGCAATGGAAACGTGAAGGCGCATGCATTCGACGTAGATGGACTGCATAAGGGGCATCGAGACAAGCTTTGCCGTATCAAATGATCGCTCGCCCGTGGCGGTGTCCCTTCTCATCGTCTGGATGGCCTCCTCGCGAACAGCCTCCAGCAGATCGCGGTCTTTCAAGACTTCCATCATGGCCCACGTCGCCACCGGTATGGTATTTGCATTGACGCTGAATTATTAGCACCTGCGCTTCCGACCGGTGATTTCTTCATCGTGTTCATAACTCACCCGAAAACTCCAACCAGGTGAAAACCTGCCCTCGTTTGCATGGTCATGTCCCTGTCATCTAGCCACTTCATGAGCAGACGGATGAAGCGGGATCCGAAGGTCGGCTCCCAGTCCGAGTCAGCATCATCTCCATCCCAGTCGAACGTGGAGAATGCATCCTTCAAGAATTGTTGTGTCATGCGGTTTAGCTTGTCGCGTTCTTCAGCCGGCTTAGGATTTATCCACTTCGGAAGACCGTATACCACCTTGAAGGCGATACTGTCGAAGCGCCAAAACTGTTTGATATAGTCCGGCAGTATCTCCAAAATCCGTATGCCGCAAAGAGACTTGAGTGCACTTTCGCCCATGTCATTTCTCAAGAGGTCGAACAGTTGTATTGTTGTCCATTCTCCCAAAGGTTGTTTCTCCAAGGCCTCGCCGAAGAATTTCGCGTACGTCTTGGCCATGTGATTCACGGGCTCGGTTCTGGCGAGATTGTCGACGGTGAGGTGATGAAGATGGTACCAATACCTCTGCTCCTGTGGCACGCTTTCGTAACCCGGAGCCGGCGTCTTGGAGCGGCCTGACTTCTCGTTGACGAACTTGGCGACGTCCTCCTTTGATGATCCTTGCAAATTTTCCATAACCATCAAAATGAACTTGTCAGGGCTGAGACTGGACGACGAGCGGAACATGGCTTGTACGCTCTCCCCGCCCTTCACGAGATACAGACGCATGGGTCCGATCCAGACTTTAATGACATCGCTGCGGATCATTGCATGGCTTCGGTAACATGGTTAGCATCAACTCGCGTCCAAGTAAAGGACTCCGCGAAGTACCTGGCACGTTCCGCGAGAGTCGGCAGGTCTGTCATGTATTGGTAGGCGTTGCTGATGAAGGGCAAGACCTCAGGCAAGGAGGGCGGTTCATCCTGGCTTGCACGCCGTGCGAGAAGTAGGTAGAGCGACGCAACGACTACAATAAACGTAGAAAGTGGATGATTCACCGCAACCTGGAATGGAGCCGAGTTTGTGATAGTCATGATGGTGGTGAGAGCCCAGTTGGTCGTTGAACATGGGGACTGTGCTGAGGCCAGTGCGATGCGGAAACCATGAACACTGGATGATGAGAAATTGGAGGAATCCGACAAAACTCACGTGGCACGGCTTTCCTCGTCCCCGCGATGTGACCAGAGTAAATCGGGCTAGCGTCAATGACACGCGGACTCGAGTAATCAGCTTCCTGTTTCGGCTGTCCAAAAGTTGTCTGCTCTGGGCTGATTCGAACTGATTTAGTCATCCTGTACATTTCTCGATCATATCTCGAATTCTTCAGCCCAAGGCAGCTCCTCCTTCTTCGTCATCCTCGACATCATCCAAAGCCAAACTTCCCAGCATCGACTCAACATCAGATGCAACATCCGAAGCGTTAGAGGCCGCGCTCCATTTTCCATCCAACGTCATTCGCACTGATGATGTGAGAGAATCGTGGTTCCTGAACGTCGGCGGAGCCCTCTTCCTGACCAAGTCAAACGCGTCCTTGCGAATCCTCAAAAGCATTCTGTCAACCATGATCTGCCTTTTCTTCTCTCCTTGTACACCCTCGGACTGTAGGACATCCGGAACCCTCCAGCTGATGTACAGGTTTTTGTGACTGCTGCGGTGCTCCACGCCAGAGCGGTGCTCTTCGAAGTAGTACTGGCACAATCTGCACAGAGGCTTGCTGCTGCCTATGTACATCCACCCATTGAAGAACCTTGCAGGAGATATGTCTCCGCTTTTCTCGAGGGCGTTCAGAAGCAAGACTTCCGAGTGAACAATAGGAGCGAAGTTTGGCTTTAGATATTCGTCCTGGATCCTTTGGTCAAGGTTTATGAGCTGGAGATCTTGGACAAAAGCCTTGAAGATCTGTATCTCCTTTTCTTTGCGGGTCATTCGGCCAACTATTCCTTCGGCCTTCATACTACTGTTCCGCCCTGGTCTCGGGATCGGGTCGCTGGAGGGCAGGAAATAAACCTCGAAGTTTCTGAAAAGCTCCGGCCACTTACTTCTGGCGAGGAGGAAGAATTCAATATCCTGCGGATAGGCAAGTAGCCGGTTCATCATATGTCGCATCTCGGGCCAACAGGAATTAGAGTCTTGTTTCACCCCACTCTCGCGGATGCGTCGCGCGCGTCGGTTGATGCATTCTCCCGCACCCGATGCCTTGAGTGAAATAAGGCTTCGCATGAGAACATCGCAGCCACGGATGACTGTGAAGAGCAATCAGTGAGCTTGGTTCAGCGCGCGTCGTGTTCGAGGAACTTGGGTGATCTTCTCACATTCAGCCATGGGGGCAGACTTATCCCAAGAAAAGTTGAGACTGTGAAGGGCCCTTTTCAAGCCAGTCGCAATCGCTTTGCCTTGCGCCAGTCGAGAGTTAGCAAACTTTCATGCTGAATGACCAATTCAGCAACAATTTCACCCCTTACCTTCTTCATCGTGATCCATTGCCAGGCATTTCCGGGCTTCGACTTGGAAAGTCGACAGGTACAATGCCACTCGACTTCGATTAAATTCAAGCACTAGGTCTAGCAATTCCTTCCGCAAGACGGACTCGGCTTGTGGCAAGGCAGCTAAGCCTATGCGTTTGAGGACAGACGTGAGGAATGAAGTCGTTGTCTCCAGCTCTTCCGTCGTTCGTCGGTTGGAGGTCAACCAATACTCGACACCACCAGCCGCGGCTGCGTTCAGTAGCATGACCGAAGTTATAGTACGACCTTCGTCTCCTTTGCAGTTATCGCAAATGTGGGCAATCTTATAGACTAAAGCATGGTACGCTTGTTTCGCATCCCTGCGATATTCGACCTCATCCGGATCAACGAAATCGGCTATATCCTGCATCTCGAGATTCAAAGCTTTGAGAAGAACCAGGGGCTCATAGAACTTGTGGATGACCCTCGACGCCATCTGACTCTTGTCTGCTGCAACAAATTCGAGTTAGATTAACGATTGTTCTTGTAGAGGGTAGTCAGAAAATGAACAAACAGCCTTGGACCCAGGTATTCATGTCTGCGAACAGGATGCCGAATAAAGGATATGCTGAGCTTCCGTTTTAGAGACTAAATCTGATATAACAATTAATTCCCCGTCAAAAGGTTCATTTCAGATGCAGACGCGACAAAATATACTTTAATTGTCGGATGAAAGGGCTGGGCTGCAGTGATACCGCGATCAGGCTCTAATCCACTCGCTGTCTCAGACGCAGGAGGCCAGGCCACCATCTCATCATGTGAGTCTCTCAACAAATTCAAGGTCAAGACACCAGGACATAAGGTCCGGACCAATAAGCAGCTCTCAGTTTTCCTGACCCCTAGTGGATAGCCTGCTTGTGACGCTAGGGTTCGGGACGAAGCTTGATAAGCATGCGTTGGGTGATAGGTTGGGGCTTTGTCAATACGCATGCTAACATTGTGTGACTGGAGTCAACTCTCTACATGTGATTCTACCATCACGAGAAATTATCTAATTCCATTGAAAATCTGAATCCAGATCTACTCGTCAGAAACATGGTTATAAGTAGAACGCAGATCGACCCTCCCTTCCGCCACTTTGCCTGGGTACTGCGGTTCAATGCTCGAGGTTCAGATATCACAGGGCACTATCCATCTGAACTCCCACTACCCTTTGGACGTAACACATCTTTGATCAGGAAGGAGTTTCCAAATTGGTACGTCTCTAATCCAAGGCCATCTTTGCCGACCACCTCAATCAGCCAATTATGCGCTTTCATTGAAAGCCACCGCTTTTTAACGGAATGGACTTCACGGCTGAGCAACAAGATTCTGCCGAGGATCTCTGCTCCTTCCTCAACTCATATGAGTACCATGACCCAGGTAATGACTTGTTTATTTTAAGATATTCTAAGACAAGTTTGAGGTGACTAAAGGATTTGCAGACGTCCCAGACGATGCTTTCGCTGGTGGTTTCGCAGGCTTTGATTTGCAGTCTATGCAAGGTTCAATCGACACAAGCCATTTCAATCCAAGTTTTACTTTCGACGAGAGCCTAACAGGAGAGACATATGAAATCTTTCAGGACGGCTATGTGAACCCTATTGACATGATGTTTCCGACTTCAGTCGCAGATGGTGTCAATAACAACCATAACGATACTGCTCTGGAGCCTGGCACGCAGACCATTGTCTCGGTACCAATTGCTCTTGACGGACCAAATGCGACGACTTAGTTGTCAAATTCGACATATGTTTCTGGCCTCTATTCCCATGCCAATGGGTTGGCTGGAATCTGTGCTGGTCCAGACAGTGTTGCGGAGGCTGCGGCGTCTGTTTCCCCTTCGGCTGATTCAGTCAGCGACTCTTCGGAATTGTTTCTCTATTCGGGTATATAACTTCTGTTCTGCTTCTTATCAGCCCTCGCTAATACTTTATGCAATCAGATTCCCACCCTGGTGTAGCCTATTGTCTAGCGCATAAAGAGTGGTACGAAGTTGGGCACAAACTCAGGTACGTTCTGGGCTAAGTTGATTCGTGAGGCTTTAAATACTGACAGATTTTAGTCGACATAAAACGCGTCATGATCGTCCATATCAATGTGAGCGGTGCGATAAGAAATTACCCTCGTCAAAGGAGCGTGACGAACACTGCTTCCGTCATCACAAGGAATGGGCTAAGGAGAAGAACATCCCTGACCCACGCCGACGTTGTTTGGTGTGTCGACGAAAACTAGCGAAGGCTTCCGCCATCAAGAAGCATCTGAAGAGCTCTGAATTATGCAACGTGATGTTGGGAGGCTTGCCTACCAAAAGCCAAACCGCCATGCTCTCTGACTCTGAGAATGACTGATTCACAAGCACTGTTGACGATTTCCTCTCCTTTTTTCTTTTCGTTTTTCCTAGGAGGGAACTTGATGCGGCTCAAGTATCTGGTAGCTACGATATTGATAACGATCTGGGATGGTTAGAGTTCCATGGAGGGCGCTGATACGGAGTGCGATATCTACTTCTAAGGAAAGGGTGCCTCAAAACCGGGAAAAAAAAACAGGGATCGATATCTGACGTTTCAAGGACGAGTGAAGAGAGTAGCAGGTACAGATTGGAATACCGAGTGAGAAACGGTGCGAATACAACAAAAGAATGGGTGCGTCTATTGGACATCTGAGTGTTTAAAACTTGAGTTGCGGGGATTCAACAACGCCAGCCACCCTCAGACGGGTTGAATCAAGAATAGAATGAAGATGTCGAAGACTTCCGAACAATCAGGCTACTTGCAAGAGACAACACGACACTTCTGAAACACTGTGATGAACATGCATTTAACCTGCGTCGTCGCATAAGATGATGCTGATCTTATACCCCGTTGAGTACCTCGGATCCACAGATTGAGTCCCAACAGACCAAAATAGAAAACAGGCCACTTGGTTGTATCTATCTGTGGTCTTCTATCTTCACATCTAAGATCTGAGTCGTAATTACGAGCAGAGAAGTAACTCGTTTGAGGCCGGCCGCTGCAGTGGAAGCTGTAGCAGTGAAGAGGCGTTTAATGGCAGTGGACAACAATGCAGGAAGTGTATCAGCGGCTGCCCCGCGACTACAGCTGGAGACAGGGCTGGCTCTAGCCCTGTCTGTTGCTAGATATAATAAATATCTGTGACAGGATAAATAAGGTATTGATTGCAAGATAGCCAGGATGTAAAAAGCTCCCTCTTTTTCTCCCTGAAAGTTTCAAGAGCTTTTCCCCATATGGACAATTCTTCCGAGTGTATGTTTTATTTTTCGTATCCTCAGTGCCTTGGACGAAGATGCTACCGTTGGCGAAGAGTCGCTGCAGGTAGACTGACTCTCCGCCTCAAGGGATGACGTCTGTTCAGGCATGGTTCTTAGGCCGTCTATAACATTTATTGCCTTTCTCCGAATACCCTTTTGTATCTCCTCATCCGCTTCGATCCGTTCCCATAAATCTAGAGGCAAACGAGTTTGAAGCTCGTATAGATCTCCCTCACTGACGAGTGTTCCTGAACGCATGAAGAATAAAAGAGTGTCGTGAGCGTGTGATAAGTCATAGTGCCTCAGGCGAACAAGGAATGACAACCATCTGGAGTAAACCGCGTCGATATCTGGTCCGCATTCTAACAAGACCTTTGCTAGATCTGACTGAAGCACACTGCTAGACACAATGGCAGTTTCGAGTAATGTGTTGATCTCTTCTCTGCTTGGAGGCCCCCCGCTGGATAGCGAGTGGCGCAGGTAGACCCAAAGGCCGCTCTCAGTCGCGATAGACGCCTCCGTTTTCCTCGGTGGAAATGCTACTTTGACGCTTTCTTTTGTCCACGAAAGTTGCCGTAACAAATGAAAGACTCTGGAGCACAAATCAATGTGTTCATGGAAAGAATTACTTTGGTGGTTCCCGGTTTGGAGTTTGGCGAGACAGCGTAATGCAGTTCGAATTAACTCCTCGGTTGGATGTTGTGGCGATAACCTGACTTGGGAGTTGAGTTCGAGATTTAAATGCAGCATGTAACCAGCGAGCATTCCATTCAGAGTGCTGAACTCAGACTTTTCTCTGAAAGGCGTTTGGAGGTATTGTTGTCCTCTGCGACTTTGGAGGTACTCTTTGACGGTTCGGTGAAGGTAGGAGACCAGGAGACCGCTTGAAGCTTCTTCCATGGAGGCCTGTTGCTGAATTTCCAAAAGACCTCCACACATGACAATGACCTTTCGTGCCATTTCTTGGCATTTATTGTCAACTTGGCACTGGCTCATCTGGCTTGGAAGCATGACCAAGGCTTTTTTGACGTCAGTGTCTAGAGCTATGGCCAAGTGCAACAACGTCAGCTCTGTCATTGCGGTGCCAAGTTCTGACGCTTCGTACACCAGACCAAATATCCTTGAAGCATCAGCCTTGTATACACTGTCGATCTGAAGCATTTTTTCGTACAATTTGTCGAGTTCTGTGGGGAACGCATGAAGACGCAGGATGAGCTCCGCCAGCCCGTCTCCGTTGCCCCGGCCTTGCAGCAGTGATTCAACCACGAGCTTGACCCACAGGAAGACCCCTTGGGCGCATGTAGTTATTTCGCCGATGAGATATCTTGCCTCCTCGTCGTGTCCAGAGGCGATTTCGTCCCAACGCGGATCACCACTCAGTCGATCTGAGACGTACTGAGCAATGTCTGGTTTCGTAAAATCCTGAAGTCGTAGTTTTGGACAGTGACGAAACCCATCGATGAACGGTTTATGCGGTCGACTAGAGACACAGCACTTGATGTTTTTGTGTTCAGATATCTCACGGAAGAGTCTCACAATGTCTGTATCATCGCCTTCATACTCATCCAAACCATCGATGAAAAGGCAGAGTTGCAGCGGGTACTGGTCTTGCGATGCCAACCGTTGAAGGGCAGATTTTAACGTGGAAAGAGGCCAGGAGACCTAAGTCGTAATGTTAGTGCTCATGTAACAGCTTCGTTATTAAAATTTACCATACTGGAAGAGAACGGTGACCGGCTTCCTGAAGTTCAGCTTCTTCGTCGTTTTCTGCCCGAATGCGTAGACAATACCGCTTACTCCAAAGCTCAGGGAAAACCGTTGGCAAAAGGTTAGGGTATGCACAACAGACTTCGTGAAGTATTGATCGTAGAAGACCGACCTGAGAGCTCTGATTGCTGTCGCCGCTGCTCGACCAGAAGAAAAACTTGGCGGTGCAAAGGTGAGCTCGAGTCCTCTCAGAAAAGCTGGCACTCCAAGTTTGAAGTAAATCCGAAGTTCTTTCATGTGAGACAATGTATTTCATCAAAGTTGACTTTCCCGATGCCGGTTTCCCGCTGATCCAGTATATTCCGCTTCCTGTGCGAAGCCAGCTAGTGAAATCACTCCAGATCCTTGTGCTTCTTCGAAGAGTTTCTTCATCCGGCTGTTCGAATATCCAACCGAATGTTTCCCTATGCGCCTCAGCCACGTCATCATAACGAGGCCTCGCAATCTTCATCCGGAGATCCTTGAGGATCTCCCGACCAACAGATTGCCTCTGTTGCCGTTCAGAAGTCGCAATCCTGGCAATCTGCTGGTTGACTCGCGCAGGAATTTCGGTGTCATCGAGAACATCCCGGATGAGTCGCATAGAACCTTGCTCATGAGAGTTGATGACGCATTCCACACGGCTCAAAAGGGCGCTGAGGGCCCTCACTTGTGCGTCCTTTTGACGGGACTCATGAGATGTCGATGCCTGCAAAGACAATAGGCTTGTGATAATCATCTGATTGTCTAGGCTGAGCTTTCTAAATCTTTCTGAATCTCTTGTCATGAGAAAATCAATCTTGGTACTGAAGAATGGTGTTATTGGATGATCTATGCCCACTGCTGTAGTTTGTGCTAACCTGATTGATACAAGAAATGATGTTTCCACTAACTCGCACGCTCGTTTTAGCTTAGCGGCCATCTGGTCGATTTTCCCCTTCGTCCAGACCCTGAGAAAAATGACGTAAATCGACTCTAATGCCAAAGGCACTTGAGCCTTTCTGGATCGTCGATGAGGATGGTCCTTTGACTTTGTAGACTGAACCTGGACATCTTCAAGGGCCTGCAGGAGGTCGCTAGCTACACCGAGGCAATCATCGCAGGCTGACTGAAGTGCCTTAGTCGCATTACCCGTGTCTGTTTCGGAAACTGTGGTGGTTAAGTCGTCATGTATCTTGATCTGTATTTCCTGGCAGCGACTTTGGAGGTTCATCGTCTCTATCAACCGAGTCATTTTACGCGCATTGGCTGCTGCCTCGGCGTCATCTTGCAATTGACCGTTGCTAAGTATTTCCCAGGCGCTTTTGAGGAGCTTTCCAGCAAACTCGGAAAACTGAAGGACATTGCCAGCCAAGGCAAAAGCAGCTACAGGTTCCATTTCAAAAGGCTAGAACCGAGAGGTTAACATTGAACCAAGAAGCGTTCCAGGAATGTGTACAGATATGGAAAACAGGAGCTACAAATTGAAGGGTTCCTGTCATTAAATGGAAACCTGGATTTAGCGCCAAATAGTCGAAGGGGCCTCACAGGCCAATCAACCCCTCAACAGCATGCGGTCTCCTGCAGTCTGTATGGAAAACGCCTACGGCGCTTCTATTTGATTGTGCATTGGTCAGACGTGCATATCAGAAGCAGGCTCGGGCGCAATACTTGTCAGCTCTTTTGTACAGTTCACAGCAGGCAGTGACATTGCTGCCTGGCTAGAATCTGTACGAAGTTCTCAATCAGGCCTGGTGGGATGCATTATGAGCAAGCTCGATGTTCACGTTGGACTACAAAGAAGCAGGTGATATAAATAAGACCGGCATTATTGAAAACTAATCTCATTCCATCGCACCATGCTTCTATGTTGTAGATACTGGAAGATCTTCAATCTACATATTGATCCAAACGGTGACCAGGCTCGTTGCTCGTCGACTCAATCGCCACTTTCTCAATCTAAAGCACCCCGGTCTTCTATCATCTTTCAACAAACGTCTTGGCTAGTATTATCACCAAGCCTGATGACACTGCGGAAATATTTTATCACAGCACGGCCGATTTGATGAAAACAATGGACAGCGGCACCGAAAATAGTTTTTTGATGTCTCAACAAAAATGCGAAGCTACACTGATGGTCACATGCGCCACTATAGCTGTTTCTTTCACTGTCATGATGACTACCACAGCAATCTTTTGGCCATCCTTACGACGAATAGCAACCGCCGTCTTTGCGACTGGCAAGGACCCAAATTCAGCACGCGCCAGAATTTCTATGGCGCATCTCGCAATCCAGATGGAAGTTGAGGTGCCAGTGCTCTTTATCACGTCACCGACAAGGCCCATTGATTCAATTCAAAGCGAAAAGACATGGCTTCTCGATGGTAGCATTTATGGAAGTTCTAGCACAGGAATCCCTTTTGAAAACGAGGTGAAAAAGCTGGGTCTGTCAGAGGAAACTTTTGGCGTCGAGGGGTGGGTTCTTATGTTGTCTGCCATCCAACAAATGGAGAGAGACTCGATCAGTTGGCAAACCCGCCAGAACACAGCCCCAAACGGAGAAACATCTCAACAACTCAAAAATCGGACACTTTCAGTTGCGATGTGGCGCAAGAGGCTGATACAGGAAAGCATCGACCGACGATATGCCGTTACAACACTGTCCCATCTCGTTGAAATTGCGATGCTCCTCGGCCTTCATTGGACTGCTTTCAACCCCTCAGAGGATCTTTACAGAGCAGAAGGCAACGGCTACAGTCTCCAAGCACGATACATTCAGTCCCTTGGGCTTGCATTCGAGTTTCATAGGGTCAACTCATCCATATCTCAAAACGGTCGAATTGTTCCTACAATGGAAATTAGGGAGCTATGTTTCGGCTTCGTTCCCACCATATTCCGTCAGGATGACGATGCAGGCCAAGTCCGGGCTCTCGATCATTCATCGGAAGCCAACACGCTTGGCGACTTGGACACTCTAGAAATGGGAAGTCGAGCTGAGCTGGTGTGCACACTATCATATTTCGGTTGCAACGTAGCTACACAAGAGATCTTCTGCGATGACTCAAAAACGACGGTGCATCTATTTCCAAGTACGTATTATGAATGCACACACTCTGACTTGTGAAGAGATACTTACGGAGACGGCTTAGTGGCATTTGAACTAATGGGAATGATGGCGCGACCCCTCCATATCTGGGATACCTCATTCCGTATGCTTCCTAACCCGACGATCTATTCATTGAGTTCCCTCGCCGTAGACTTCACCTGTCTCATGGCTACTTTTGGAGAGCGCCTGGAATATCCATACAATACTTTGCACACGCGCCAGACACAAGAGATTATAAAGCGTATCAAACGAATCAATGTGCTTTACGATGTTGAGCCCCAAGGGTCATCGTTCATGCTCTTGAATGAGCTACATGAGAGTATAGAGGCCATAGATGCCTATCTCAGGGAGGAGACCCGACTTGACGTCATTCTAACGCTCCGAGCCCACTTCGAGACAGTTCTTAGGCTATTAAATGACGGAGGCAATACTTTTGAGCTATTGAGAAATGATTCTCTTCTTAAAAGGGAGCTTCATCTTACAGAGATCTACTTTGAAAAGGTATATCCGAACGTTATAGGACTTTATCAGAATGCCAAAGGTAGCCAAAGTGTACAAAAGCACATGTCCGAACATAGTGGACTACGGCAGCATCAACGTCGAATAAAGAGTCGATTAGCTCTAAGTATTGAGGACAAAAGAGCTAACATATGGTACTGTCTCATTTTTCGGATGATATTTTGGTTAATGCTACATACGTTCCACCGGAGGGATGTTATGATACCTAGGAGCCAGTATTTCAAAGACAGACTTGAAGTGTATATTATTTGATGATAGACCGAGTTTAGAACCTTTTACCATCATAGACTTCCATCTAATATTGCCTTTCTGATTTCTTGCAAGGAACTAATCATTTACGAGCACTCAATACGGTGGTAAAGCCGCAGGAGGTTAGAAGGAAATTCTTCGATGAACGCTTAGTTCTCTATTATTACGAAATTGTATCTGGATTATTAGCAGTAACCATTCACGTTAGAGGCTTGTCAAAGCTCATTTCGATTTTGCACAAGTGCTGGTGGTTGGCCAAGGTGTTCCTCCCGGCCTGGGAGGCTAGCGAGATGCTAGGGGTAGCGGCAATGACGAGTTGCTTATACTGTAGCAGCACTCAGCGTAGGAAACGTCTCTCATACCCACAACGCCAAGCCAGACCGGGCTATCCTTCATCGCGAAGTCTAAACTCTCGCCATCACAAGTCTTTCAACTCACATAACCTCCCATCCACACTTCCTACAGTCCGTCGTGCCTTGCTAGATCTCGCACCTTTGAGGTAGCTCTGTTATTGTCTGCGAACGACTCAATACACCAAGTACGCTGGCGCCTGCCTGGCGGCTTTGAGCTTTCCGTTCCAATTAGACTGAGACAGAGCCACTTGCAATTCATCTTTCCATCTTCATGTGCATTTTCTCTCTTAGCTTGTCTCCCGCTTGCAAATATCATCGAGCATGGGCGAAGGAACACAGCTAGCGTCACTGGTCTGCATCACTTGCCAGTTGAAAAGGCACGCAAGACAACTCCAAGAATGTCATGATATCCCTCTTCCATGGCTTCCAATGATGAGAAACCTCTCGAACGTCTTCGACATCAAAACCGCCCTGGTCAAGCCCATAAAGCTTAAAGCTTTTCCTCTATACCCGCATCCGTCAATCCTCTGGTCTAACCTGCAGCTGACCATAACAATATCTGGGTTGAGTTCCCCCAAATCAAGTGGAAAAAAAAAGACTTTGCCCAATTCAAGCTCTGCCACCGGCACCTAAATGTTTCTGGAAATCTGGACACTAACGAAACCGGAACGGTGAAAAGACTTTAAGAACCTCGCCCGAATAATTTCTTGAACCTCGACGTCACGCTGCACCAACAAGTCGGTAACGTAAGCAAAAGTCCACCACTTAAAATACCGATGATTCAGGCACCGGGCGTCATTTAGCAGAGTCAGAGAAAGGCTTCGAGGGAAAATCTTGCCGCGAGGTTGAAGGAAATCACCTCTGGCAACAGCAAGGATAAAAACCAGAGTACAGATGACTGGGTCGAACTACCGGAATCACACCGCGTGTTGAACATGATAAGCTTGACGATGACAACACAAGCTTTGGCCGCAGGGTCAGATGTGGAAACGCTGCGGACGGTAAAACCTATGCAGAGAATGCGCCTTCTCGCACATCAGGGAAGCTTCAGGCATTGTCAATGCATATTGACACAATGAGTCAGACACATATCGTTGTTGATTCTCTTTTATGTATTGAAACTTAATCTTTCATCCTCAGAAACAAACATTAAGAACCGTCCAGATTGTTCCACCAAGTCCACATGCACAAGGCATGAGTTTCTTTTTATCTACTAGGCAATCGCGTTCCATTGACACCCGTGGCGCCATTGGCATGTCCGTTCACCCCGTTCGTGCCATTGGCGCCATTGCTGGCATGCTGTCCCAACACGAGACAACCCTCAAAGTACTTCTGCAACCCATCAAAGTCCTCGAGCTCACCGACCCAGGCAACGTACTGGTCAGGTCGCGCAACAACGACACAGCCCCTCTGCTTGTCGACGCCGTAGTTCTTGTAGCTTCGCCGTGGCCCTCATGGTAGCTTTCGTCGTCCACAAAGACCTTGTTGTAGTCCCAGCCAGTATGAGGGTCGAAGGGGTGCAGGATGGCGGGGAAATCTCTGAGCAGCTCCGTGTCAACGCGTTTCGAGGAGTGGACGGTGAGAACCTCGATCACGCTGTCGATCGGGGCGCCTGGGGGAGTGACCCTGTGGAGGAAGTTCTCGGGGGCGTCAAGTGCCGCGCAGAACTTGTCGACACGGGCCTTCTGGTCGGCATCCAAAATGTTACCTGCGAAGAGCACAACGCGGAAACGGCCATCCGCCTTAAGCCTCTCTTGGAAATGCCACGGGCGGGCGCAAGCCTGGTTGAGAACCTTGAAGCTGTTGAAACGCATACCGACGGGCAGTCCCGAAGCAAGCGCCTGCTTCTTCTTGAAGTCCTCCTCAGATATGGTGGCGACGGAGGTGAGAACCTTCCTGCCGTCTCCCTGCTTCAGGGCATCGCCAGCCTTGACGACAAGGTTGCTGGCGCCGTAGTCGACGGAAAGACCAGAGGCGAACAAGTTGCCTTTGAGGAAGGCGTCTTTGAAGACCTCCATGCTGACACCCTCGGCGTCCATGACGTCCTTTGCAGGACGGCCAGAGAAGAGTCGGCTGAAGCGGTGGTCGAACTCGATGAGGTCCTGGGCAACACGGCGACGCTCACTCTGGTAAGTGCTGAGGATTTCGCGCTTCGCAATGCCCTTCGCGGCCAGTGCGACCTTCCAGCCGAGGTTGTAGGTGTCTTGCATCGAGACATTCATGCCCTGGCCGGCCTTGGGGGAGTGGGTATGTACGGCGTCTCCGGCAAGGAAGACACGGCTGTGAGCGTCATAGGTGGTGCCGACTCTTTGGCCAATCTAGCTCAAATGGTTGGTAAGTTATTCACCATGTGATATGCCAGTACCACTATCAAGCTCACCTGGTATGCCGTCCACCAGTCACAGTACTCGTAGTCAAGCTTGTAGGGGCTTAGGATCTTTTGGGCGGCGCCAAAGATGATCTCGGGAGTAATCTTGGAGCGGTCTGCCCTTCCGGAAGCATCGGGCGTGACCTCCTTTAGTTGAATGTAGAGACGGACGAGCTTGTTCTCTCTGGGTATAACCATCAAACTGCCGTTCTCGGCAGAGTGAATGGCGCATCGCATACGGATATCGGCTGTAAGTTGTCCTTGTCAGCATCGGAACCTTTGCAAATTATCAGGCAGAAACGACTCACGGAAGTCGGTGATGGGGATGATGTCCATGACACCCCAGATGAAGTCAGTAGCTTCGCCGTCAAGCTCAAACCCGAGTGCTCTTCTTGTCCAGCTGCGCGCGCCGTCACAGCCGATAACATACTTGGCGTGGACAATCTCACTTTGTCCGGCCCTAGCCTTGCTCTTCTCGATCAAGTCCTCTTCGTCATCATCCTGGATGAGGTTGCTACGGAAAAGTCCGTCGGGAATCTTGCTTGCGTTGGCGGCCTGGGGAGGGGTGGCCTCCTCTTCCGAGAGTTGGCGAAGCTTCACAGTCACTGGGTAAGCAGAGTCGTCGTCGACCTTGGACTCGTCGATCTCGAGAGACTCGGGGATGACTCCACGCTCGACCTTGATCTGGTCCTTGGAGTACTTCTTGATGTTCTCCAGGAAGAAACGCTCGATGCGGCCTTGTTGCAGGACAATCTGCTGGAAGCGGGAGAGGCCCACGATGGTATCCGGGATTCTGTCGCTGCGGCGGATGACGCCGTCGTTGCCGGGGTTCTATGCATGCATGAGTATTGCCATTCTCTCTAAAGCTCGCAGCCAGGCCGACCACATACCCACATGCAAATCTGACAGTGTTAGCGAGACATCTCGTAGAAGAGAGAGGGACAAGAATCGGACCTCAATCATGTGATTGGCTTCCTTCCAGGCGCGATCAGCGAAGCCAAGCGAATCAAAGATCTCCAGACTGCGACATTGGAGGCCGTCGGCCTGGCCGCAGAATATTTTTGTGTTTCTCTTGTCGATAACGCGAGCATTAACGCCGCAGTGCGCCATCCAGGCGGCAGCCATCAACCTGCACGGCTTGTTGTTAGCCCATGCCGCCACCGTTTGCGAAAAAGAAAGCATGGCGGCGAAGGCCATGCGGCATGAGGAGACTTACCCCGAGGGGCCGGCGCCGATGATGAGCCTGCGAGGCACAAGGTCAGTGGACTGTCATTGCTATCGACTTGGGCCAGTGATGCGCGGACCAGACTTACACATCAACATTTGATTCGGGAATATGGTCATTCGTCATCTTGTCAGGCCTGGTTCGGCAAAATGTCAGAAATGTCTGAAGTGTCACAAGGATTAGAGTTTGGCTTGAAGGGAGAGAAAAAGCAAGGAAGACGAAGAGAGCTGTGCGCAAACGAAACGAAGCGGGATGGTTTGCATATGCGTCGCTCAGGTCGCGGGGTCATCGAGCATCTTGACTCGTCGTCGAGAGCGACCCCTTTCTTGGTCGGTCCTCTCCACCGGTCGTCACTGAGCTCCTGGGCGAATCGACGATTAGCCGGGATCAGGACAATGAACTGATGAAGGGTGTTGTCCTACGTCTCGAGACTGCGGGGATGGGTTCAACGGCCGGCGGAGCAGCAGGACAGTGGAGCTTGGGCTTATTGACTGAGGCGTCCGAGAGCGTCCCGCTGACAAGGGCTCGGTTCAAGGACCAACGTTGATCTGTTCCGTTTTGGGCTCTAGCAGGAGGAAGGCCATAACTGAATTGGAAAAGCGCAATGCTTGTCTGTGCTGCATTCATACGGGGCCGTTTATCAACGGTCCGAACGGCGCGCCGTTGCACGTGGGGGCGTAGATGACGGGCAGTGAACCGACTGTTGCATTCGGCATCCTCTTGAGATAAACAGGTTACAAGGAATCACTCTGACTCTCATCCCCTCTCGCTTCAAAAATCATCTGATGGAAAGCCGCGCAAAGCCAAACCTCGTCTTGCTAGCTGCGAGGAAAAGGCCGGGCTCCCCTTATTTTTGATTACTGACAGCCTTTATCGCGACTCGACAAGGTTCATACCTGGTAGCCGCTGCCTCTTAACGTCATAGTTAGGCACCTTGAAGGCTTAACTATGAGACGCGCCTAAAGTATTTTACTCGCGTCAAATCATCTGAGATTCCCGTTTCCCGGACACAACAGAGTCAGGACTATCAAGACGCGGCGCGCGCCGGAAAGGTAAACTCCCCGCCCCGCCCCCGTCCGGCCGTTGACTACGGGGCAACGGCGAACTGACCGTAACCGTAATCTGTGGGCGAAAATGCGACGTCTTGGCGGTGCCACAGGCAGTTGCTCGTTGACGTGGCACCACCGCGTTACAGCGAAAAGCTTTAGAAATGGAGGCCGTTCAAGCGTCCAGAAGCGAGAAGACAACGGCCTGAATTTTGATGCAATAAGACTGGCTCGACATGTAACTCGCTGCGCAAATTGAGTGCTTCTGCGAAGCCGTATTCGTCAGTCGAGAGAATGTTGTCTCCTCAATAAATGGAGTATTGGGCCTAGGACCCCTGGCGCTCGGCCGCGTTGTGGAGAGAGGCCCCGGGCAAAATTATCTGCAGCTGTTATTCTTTGCCTTTCCGTTGTGATTTTGCGAGTTGCGTCCCACAAAGTGACCACCTTCTGTTGCAGGTCCACGACTCATTTTCGTCGTTGGAACCTAGACCTGACTCGTTACAGCTGCCATATGACTGGGGGCGCTTTTTAACAACATACGAGTGGTCAACCAGCGTTGCATACAATACTAGTTCCCGACCTCAAGAAGATTGATCCGGACTCCTCGAGACTAGGGTCACGAAATCATATCGATTGACAAGCTGCACTACAATTTTCAAGCGACAAGACTACGGTAGCGATTCCAGGGAGTCAAGTACACAAGATCGGCGTTCTCTTGGTATGATTGGGCCACAAAACTGACAGAATGCGAGAATTGCCTTTCTCAAACTGTTAGGAAAAGAAAAGCGCTCTCCGCGGCTGGCCGGCTGTCACAAGGTCGCATTAGTCAGTTGTCAAACGGTGTTTCATGCGACGTACCAGGGGAACGATCAGGGGAGTCGCAATGGGTGACCGACATGACGTTCAGCCCAGCCACTGGGGCAGAAGTCATCAGCCATATTAGATGACCTTCTTCTACCACGGCTTTCTTGCTGCCAAAAGAAGTTCTTTCTGACAACAGGCGATACCGAACATGAGAACTTAGCAGTTGACCACCTTGGCTGGCTCGGGTCGCAGCGGCGTTTCGCTACTCGTCCTACATCTGCCTGTCTCGAGTTCAGCACGCTACTGGTTCTAACAAACAACTGTCCACGCGCGACTATCTGGTTCATCGAGAAAACCCTCGACTGCGCGGGTTCGTTCTCGTCGTGTTGTACTCGGAGTGGACTTCTGCTGGGGCAATTTTCTGTCACGGTCGCAATCGAAAGCGGAGCTGGGTCCGGAAAGCGGAGCTGGGTCCGCGACGGTGATTCCCCCTGACACCTTTTGGGAGATGTACATCGCAAGCAAACGGGAAACTCCGTGCCGTTCCCAATTCCTGAGATAGGAGGCGATTGGAGCATAATAGCTACCCTCTCTGAGCTGAGCTCCCCTGCAGCACTCTTAAGATCGACACACGACGTTCCTGGATTCTGACAACACTGGCCCAGGGACATGGGGTTGGGGCAAGCGAGAGGCAGACGGATGAACAGTGACAGATGAGCTGCCCGAGCTCTCAGTCTGGTAGTACCCGACTACGTTCTCTTGTTCATTTTCAGATTTTTTCGCTGGTAGTTATTTACACTTTGGCTTCCCCGAACGACTTTTATTCACCTGGCCTAGCTGCCGGATTCAGCAACCCTTCCTTTATTTCGTTACCGGTGTATTTGTGTTTGCAGTTGTCGACCGTCATTATGTCCGCCGCCGAAGCCGAAAGATTTATCCGAGAAGTCTGGGGTCTGCAAGGTGCCGCGTACCTCGTGGTCGGGCTACGGTACTACAGCCGAGCCACTACGTTGGGATGGAGCAAGTTTGCTTGGGACGACGCCTTGATGGCCATAGCAACCGTGAGTTTGTTCTACGCCAGCAAGCGTCGACTTTGGTGCTAACCTCTCTTTATAGCTTGTATACACGGCCGAATCCGTCGCAGCATATTACGTCGTGGCATACTGGAAAGGATTCGCCAATAACGGCATGACAGACGAACAGCGGGCCGCACTAGATCCAGCGTCTGAAGAGTGGCTATTACGAGTCAACGGTTCCAAGACGCACGTCATCGGCCTTCTTTTATATACAACTCTGTTATGGTTATTGAAGGGCTGCTGGGTTGTCTACTACTCCCGCTTGACGTAAGTCGCGTCGTCTACTGCATGGATACTGCCTGACATTGACACTCGCGACAGTGACGGTGTACACAAGATGAAGCGAATTATTTTCTGGGCTATGATAATCATGCCAGGCACCTACGTTGCTTGCTTATTGGTCGCTTTCTTGAAATGCGTACCATTTCACCACCAATGGCAAATTAACCCCTCTCCCGGCAGTAAGCAGCATAGCCTCCCGTTCAAACAGGGATCGTACTGACCAAAACCAGACTCCTGCATGCCCGCAATCTCTTTTATTCAAACAATCTTCGTTATGGCAATGAACACCGTTACCGACTTTTACCTGATGGCCATCCCGCTCCCGGTATGTTTATCACATACCCTGCGTTGACGGCTTGACAGCGACGCAAGCTAACCATGTGACGTAGATGGTCTGGAAGTCTCATCTTCCCTGGCGGAAGAAGGTCACTCTCATGATTATGTTCAGTGGCGGTTTCCTCGAGATGGCGTTCGGAATCCTGCGTTGCGTATCTATCCTCACGGTTAGTGACAGCCCCGGACACCGAAGCATTCCCATCCGCTAATAGTTAATCCTCAGGTTGGCGACACCGACCCCGCGCAATCCGGATACTGGTCTGTACGAGAGTCTTTCGTTTCCGTGGTGCTCACGAACATGCCAATGGTATATCCTCTTTTCAAGAGCGTCATCGACAAAAGTCGAAACATGAGCACCAACAAGAACAGCGCCTTGGGAGACAGTAACGGCTACCGACTTGGAAGCTACCCGGGAAAACAAGGACCTAAGGTGGGAAGTCATCCGCTATCCATACCAAATGAGACAACCTGGGGGTCCGATGAGCACATCGTGTCCACAGACGTCGAAAAAACCATCTCTGGTGGCGAAGAGGCTTCCGTCGGCTCCTCCGATAAGCAACCCCAAAACCAGTACCTACGCCAGAGCTCCAATGTTGCCGAGGTAGCAGCAGAAGCAAACCACAACAACCGCCAGTCAATGAGGGCGAGGAGAAATCAAAGCGATGTTGAGCAGAGTCATATCATGGTCACAACAGAGTATACGATTTCGAGGGCGACACCTGATGCCGACATGCAGGAGAGAAGAATACATTGAGCTGAAGAGTAGAGAAATTACCATGTGAAGACTCCGGGGCGACCAGGCTTGGGGAACGAATGATTAGGGATGAGGATAAGGAAATGTGGGAGATGAAGCGCAACGGCGGATGCAAGCAAAGTGTTGCATTATGTAACAGTGACCGTAAAATAGGATACCACTTAGATTTTTGAACGACCCTCAATCTACAACCTGTACAATACCAACTCAGATAATAATATGTCAACACAATTCCCTCATTCTTTTAGTTTTATTTATTATTTAGGGAATCGGTCTGATCTTAATATTACCCATTTATCCAAACGACTCCTTTTGCACAGGATATAAAATCTCATAGTGCCGTTTGATTTACTCTGTCCACTCAAACTGTCATGATTCCTTACGTCCGGTATACATAGATTAATAAGATGAGGGTTCTCTAGAAGGGTCGAATGCTTCACTTGTTGAACTACCATCAAAACAGTACGGTGCGTTATAATTGTTGCAATAACGAGCCGT
>JAIMZG010000615.1:0-11792 GCA_020466075.1 Colletotrichum coccodes
TATCGGGGATTGGTGGATGTGATCATCCATTGATAGCTGGTTGAGGGTCTCGCTCGTGGGATATGTCATATACCATCAATGTTGTGACACCAAGCTTTACTTTGAGTTGCTTCCCGATGGAGAGGCTCGTACGCTGTAATGGGGCATAGGCATTGGGCGTAGAGTTCAGCTGGCACTACGTGCACCCGGTGAAGAGCCTCATTGAGTTCGCGATGGAAGTCGCTCACACTGCAGGAGGCAGGAGGCAGGAGGCGTAGCAGAAGAGGGTCATAGCTAACGTAAGATTCGCACCCCTCCCATCCAGATGCGGAGGGAGTCGTGAGACGAATGGCGACTAATTTGTTTCACTGAAGATAAGGATCAATGGCTATAGGAAAGCGCTGCTTTCCATCGACTGAAGATGAGGCTTGTATTCGTGTCCATTGCAATATCAACTATGTACAAGAAGTTAGAGGGTATGGGGCGTCAAGTGCCAAAGAATGACGTCTTGGCGACTATGAGTTGGAACCTTTTTAGCAAGTAAAGACTGCCGGGCCGGGGATGGTGTAAGTGGACGCTAGGAAAAAAAGTCAGCCACCATCAGAGATGTTCGACGAGTTAACACGTACCCTTGTACGCATCGTAGGTGACGCCGGGGTCGGTCGCCTTGTATGCGCCAGGGAAGGCCACCAAGGATGTGGCGGTCTTGGTGCCCGAGCCGGAGACTTGAAGCTGATGACAGCCGGGGTAGAACTGGGCACCCGGGTAGGAGTAGGCGGCGTGGAGGGCAATGATCTCGTGGCGGACAAGGTAGTACCCAGGCTTTAGGCATGATGGGATGGTGTATTGGTAACCAGAGTTGGGAACCATGAAGGCGCTCTGTTCCAAGGGCCAGGTCAGCAACCAAGCGTCGTGTGTATGACTGGTTTCCGGGGTCCAACTTACAGCAGCCCATGTATTGGAAGTCCCGGTGCGTCCGCCTTCCTTGATCTTGAACCAGACAGCGCTGGCCCAACGTGTCAGTGATGCTCACCATTGAAGACGGAGTATGCCTACGAGGTGCCGGGCTGCCAGTTGTTGCAACCGGTGTCGGGGCATCTTGCCATGTAGGTGATGAGAGGGCCAACGTGGGAGTCGGGCCACAGAGTCCAGCGAAGCGTCACCGTCGATCCCGCCGCAGCTGGGGCGTGGAGCGGGGCAGGCTGAGAGCCGGAGATGCCGCCGGCAGTGTAACCTCCGCACTGAACGTCGGCCAGAGTGACGCTTTCGACGGGGCCGTTGCCCTGGATGGGACGCGAGATTCTCTGGGGCTGCATGGAATCTTGTTTAGTCATTACACCCAAGCGGCGGGAGAACAAGCTCAAACTCACAGCAGGGTTGGTATAGGGGTCCGCATACGGCTAATTTGACGGTTGAATTAGTTTGACAAAAGAGCTTTTGGCCACCCGATAAACCAGAAAGACAGGATGTTATTCACCTGATAGAACTATGGGGCTGTCAGCTTCATGTTCCAACTTGGTTGAACCTCTGGAGATGAACAAACCTGGTAGTACGTTCCACCGATGGTAGCGTTGTCAACGTAACCGTGGCCAGCAACAAGGGCCGCAAGGCCCAGAATGCAAGCAGCGATCTGCATCTTCACGAAAGACTGCTTGGGTAAAGCTATAATCTGAATATAACCCTGAGCGGAGGAAAAGGCGATCGATGCTGCAAAAGAGTTGCAAGAGGCGAGTTGCGAGTCCTGTCCGAGACTGAGCACTTTACGAGGGAAAACTTGCTCTGACTTGGGAACCTCTATTAATATACATCATCAACCATCATCCAAACAGTCCCGGTTTCTTTTTGTACTTCCTGCTTACCAGTGCCACTTCTCATCTCAATCCAAGACACCACGATGGCCAGCAATGTCCTTGGCACTGTCACCTTGCCTTCCAACCGGCCCAGGCGCCTCATCACGGGAACCATGTGGTGAGCACAAAAGGAAACATCGGAACCAGACAAGCGAGTGCCACGGCTCGACTTAATTGTTTCAACAAGGGCCGATTGCCAATGAGATTGTGGATAAGCCGACAACCACTTTGGAGGCGGGGATTCCACCAATTAACAAGCCAAGCCGAGCGTCGTCGCTAGCCTACCGCCAATACAACCCGTGTCTTAATCTAAAAATGCCAGCAGATAGAGTAAAACTGTTGCACTCTGGATGGCCTCGACTGGAAAACAAAACCGGGGTGTTCTGGCACGTAAAATTCGCGATGCCATGTGCCATGGGTTTGGATTGCGGGGGATATGCAGTGTTACCATGCCTACCTTTTGGCACTACATGAAGAAATGCGAGAGATGCCGAGCGCTAACTTCATTTATCAATGAGAAGCAGAATCAGAGATGAATCCGAACGCGTAGGAGTCTGAGATTCAGACTCTTGCGGCATCCTCTTGACAACGATCGCATGGAGAATACACTCGACTTGGAGACGTCGATTCATAGAGCCGAGGTGGAAATGTTCCATTATAGCTGTTTCTTGAACGAGAAAACCGAAAAAGAAGTCGCTTGCTGTAAGCTAACACAGAATTTCGGAGGATCCTAGATTGATACACGTTCCTAGCTTCGCAACACCTGCCTCCGTGCAGACGGTGAGCTATATTACCGGTGGCCAGCCTCCATGCAAACAGTAATCGTAACCCACTTCATCCTAGCCTGCGGAAACTGTCACTTGACGCCAGGATGGACTTGGTCATTGCCTTCCTCGATCGCATGGGGTTCTCCGATCGTGGAGGAGACATAATACAACATGGTCGGAAATTCAAGTCAGCGAATTCTTGGCTACTTTTCTCTCTGTTCAAACTATACTGCTCCTTGCAGGCCACTTTCGAGATGGTAAGCCAGTCTTTTAGAATCTACGCCGCCTTGTCGCAGAGTCTTCGCACAGCAAAGCTCGGAACCTGGCAATTGCCAGCCAAGTTCACCTGTAGTAACTATTTCATGAACTCTACGACAGACTATGTGCACGTATAGAATCACGTGTTAGCTGTGGCACATGGGCTGAGTACATCGGCCAGTCAAGATCAGGGAGTAAGCGTGATCTGGGCGTTTCCGCGAACGTTCAATCCGTGCATGCATGTTGCTGCAGCGTGTTGGAATGTTACTGAATTCGGCAGTACCTAGATATCATAGAATGTCAACCCCTGGACTGCATTCCATCGAACGATTTCTACCTCTCACATGCAGGTCTCGGGCGCTGACATGGACACTACCTCATCTTCGATATTCTTGTGTTGTGGCATTTCCTTGCTTACGCATTTTATCTGTCGGTTGCGGAACAAACCATTACTGAATTTCGGCTTGCCTCCCAGGTGGTGAATTGTTTAGCCTGGTGCAAGGCGGCCAAGCCCATCAGAGGCGTCGCTTCGGAACGAATAGTTCGGTGATGGTCCAGGATATATGACTTGAACGAAGTGTAAGAATGTTTTGCTCACCAGCTAGATTGGGCTCAAGCTCGCGTTCTGTTATCAGCATACGAAACAAGTGAATAGCTCAGTTGGGCATGCTCAACTGCATGTTTCCATCCAATATTTAACCTGCTCAGTGCAACTGGATTTTTGATGCAAAACATGAATAATACCCATGACCCAAGCAAGCTTCGGGAGTTTTGTCTTCGGTACGTGTCAACTTGAGCGGTGCTAAACTTCTTCGTTCAGCCGAATGGAGTCCGAACCGATTGTTCGCCACCGGCGAACGACTTAACGCGGATCAAGTTGGTCCAGCCGACCAGTCGTTTCATCGAAGGCCGCCTCATCTGCCTGCCTAGGTTGCCTGGCTAAGGTGAGCGGGGTAATCGGTTTGAGCATGAAAGTGGCGCAAATCGCGGAAGCCAAGCTGCACTCTCATTTGTTCGAGATATCATGGCGTTATACGCCTGTTGTTTCTCTTGCATGCGGAGTTGAAACAGTGGCTTCTCAGCATAGTGATAAGGCGGACTCCGTACGGGCAGCCCGATCAAAAAAATGACAGATTGGCCTGTTAGCACTTCATCTCTTCTTTTTTGATCTATTTCGCCTACTCCCCATCCATTCACGAGGAAATCAATCGCGTATTCTGTTCCCATCGCTCGTTCGTCAAACCTTCATTTCGCCCACATGTCTGATCCCAACAAATACATAGTTGGTTGGATCTGCGCCATCCAACCCGAGTTTGTCGCTGCCCAAGAGCTTTTAGACGAAGAACACGATCAGCCAGAGCATATCGCTCCTGGTGACAACAACAGCTACGCTCTTGGGCGCATCCATCAGCACAATGTGGCGATTGCTGTGCTCCCATCTGGCGAATATGGCACCAGCTCGGCAGCGGTGGTCGCTAGTCATATGCTGCACACATTCCGAAACATCAGAATAGGCCTCATGGTCGGCATTGGGGGAGGTGCTCCCAGCCTCAAGAACGACGTACGGCTCGGAGACGTTGTTGTCAGCGATCCGCGGGACGGCAACAGTGGGGTGTTTGAGTACGATTTCGGCAAAACGATTCAGGGGCAGGATTTCACGTACACAAAGCATCTGGACCAGCCTCCGGCCGCTGTTCGGACCGCTGTCGCTAGTCTCCGAGCAGAGTATGAACGTAAGGGGCACCGCATTCAAGAAACGATCGATGGGAAAATCAGCAGCAACAAGAGGCTCCGGAGGTACCGACGACCGGATGATAGCAGCGACGTCCTCTATCGCTCGCATGTAATTCATTCTCCTGGTGCCGATTCTTGCGCGACAGTGTGTGGCACAAACCCCGAGGAAGCTGTCCATCGCAAGAAAAGAGATGAAGAAGAGGGCGATGATGATCCTGCTATTCATTATGGCCTTATCGCATCCGCAAACCAACTCATGAAAGACGCGACCATCAGAGACCGCTTAGCGACTGAGAAAGGTGTTCTCTGCTTCGAAATGGAGGCCGCTGGCTTGATGAACCACTTTCCCTGTCTGGTGGTCAGGGGAATATGCGATTACTCCGACACTCATAAGAACGATACCTGGCATGGGTATGCTGCGATGACTGCCGCTGCGTATGCTGTCGACATCTTGCGGCGCATACCACCGAACAAGGTCGAAGCTGAACTTAAAATAGCTGAGGCCGTTGGGCTAGGTTCGCATGAAGCTAATCGCCTTCCTAAGATGCTACTAACTGAATGAAGTACAGCAAGGCATCCATCAAATTAGAAAGTTCGTCACCAACAACCGAGCAGACCAGCAAGATAAAGATGTGGCTGCGTGGCTGCGGGCGCCGCATCCCTCAAATAAGCACAATACTGTCCAGGAAATTCGCCACCCGGGAACAGGTACTTGGCTTTTCGAAGATGAGCGCTACGAAAAATGGAAAGAAACTCCTGGGTCTTTCCTCTGGCTCTCGGGGATTGCAGGGTGTGGCAAAACAGTACTCAGCTCAACCGTAATCGACGACATTCGGAGCTCCGGTCTAGCCACCAATCTTGTTTATTTCTACTTCGAGTTCGACAGTAATATGAGGCCGACGCTCGAAAACCTTCTGCGTTCACTGTTAAGCCAGTGTTATTGGAAAAGTGAGGAGTTCAAGTTGCGCGTACAAGCCTTGTATGAGGGTTGTACTAGGGAGGACAGATACGCCCAGCCGACATCTAAACAGCTTTATGGCTGCTTTGTCCAACTTCTAAATCAGTCTAGCCGGTTTTGGATTATCATTGATGCTCTAGATGAGTGCATAACCAGAGAAGGGTCACATACAGAAGGTGTGTTGTCGTTCATCGAAAGGCTCAGTCGAGACACCCAAGAGCACACGCATGTGCTCGTAACGAGCCGGGCAGAGCAGGATATCGAAGCCTGTTTTCACAGTGGGCTCAAAAAAAGATATGATACCACTCCAACAAAGCCTTGTTGGCCAAGACATTGAATCCTACGTCGATCATGAACTTCGACCGGGAGGAAGATTTGATAGATGGAGAGAGCGAACAGATGTATTGGGAAAAATCAGGGCCACACTGATGGACCAAGCTGATGGGATGTAAGTTTGATGAGAGCTACTCAACATGATAACGCGATAAAATCTAACTTTGACGAAGGTTCCGATGGGTGGCTTGTCAACTGGACTCTCTAGCGAATTGCTTCGACCCCAGGAGCCTTGATAGGGCTCTGCGCACCTTACCGAAAGGGCTCGATGAGACTTACGACCGAATGGTCAAATCGATACCAGAGATGCATAGAACCCAAGCCATTACGCTTCTCCGACTTCTTGCTTTTTCCGACAAAGCGCTCACTGTTGCTGAGTTGGTCGATGCTCTTGCGGTAGACCTGACAATGACGCCACAGTTTGACCCAGCATTTAGAATGCCAAACCCGACCGAGATTTCTCAGTACTGTCCTAGTTTGGTGGTGCTGCGCCGGGTATGGCAACAGAGCGGCGAAGATCGTGACGCGAGGAAGCAGTCTCGACGCAAGGACTTGACAGAAATAAGATTCGCCCACTTTTCGGTGAAAGAGTTTCTTACATCGGAAAGGATACAGGGAGAGTTGCAAAAACAGATGGAGCCGAAGACTTCTAGAGCATTCCTTGCGGCTGTTTGTGTGGCATACCTTTCGCAGATCAAAAAAAACATGTCGAGGTGGGAGATCGAAGAAGCCTTCCCCTTCGCACCGTACAGTTCGCAATCTTGGTTAGACCACGCAGCAGCACGCCAACCAATTAAGAATGCGCAGACAGATAATTTGATCATCGACTTCTTAATGTTCAATCAAATCGCCTATCGGAATTCACTGCAGGTTTTCAACCCTGACACCTTCTACGGCCAGAACTGGAGTAGCATGAACCGCCATAGTGCTTCGGGTCTCTATTACGCGTGCTTGTTTGGGATGTTTCCGGATGTTGAAGCACTATTATCGCACTCAATAGATGTTGACGCATTTGGGGGGGACGGGGAGTATGCTCTAGTCGCAGCCGCAGCTAAGGTTCACGCGAAGATTGTGGAACTTCTTCTTTCGAAAGGAGCCAAGGTAGATCCAGACACGTCTGACCATCGAACGCCACTTTATTACGCAGCGAAAGAAGGACATGAAAAGGTCGTCCGACTTCTGCTTAGGGCCAACGCCGACGCAGACGCCAGAGACAACAGTCAAATAACCGTTCTTGAGTCAGCTTGCAGTGGCGGTAACCTGAAGGTCATTCGTTTGCTACTTGACCACGGGGTTGATATCGATCCGCCGTTTGGCACGAGAGCGCTCAATGCAGCTTGCACTCGCGGTCACGGAAACGTTGTTGACCTACTTCTCAGCAAGGGAATTGATACCGAGGCGCCGTTCTACTGTATGGAATCGCCTCTTCTTTCGGCTGTCAAGGAAGGCTACACGAACATTGTAGCTACCCTGTTGCGTAATGGAGCAAGCCCGACTTCACAATCCCTTGTGTCCGCCTCCCAGGGCGGATATGGAGACATCATGAAAAGCCTCCTGGAACACTGGACTGGTCCTCATGGATCGAGAAAAATGATAAAAGCGCCCTACGCGAGGCTGTCGGCATCAGCAATGGACATGCCTACGTGGCACAAACCTTGCTCGATGCAGGTGTAGGCATGGACAGGCAATGTAGAGTCCACCCCACAGGTACATTATTCAAGACAGCTGGCGAAAGGGGGAACCAAGATCTCGCACCTTTATCAACCGACAGAGGTGCCAAAACCGATATCACTGAGCATGGGATTCAAGAGTGCGATGCTCTCATAGCTGCTTGCAGACATGGCCACGAGGATATAGTGCAGACATTGCTTGAAAAGGGTGCAGATGTGAACTCATCGAGACAATCGGAATCTGCATTGGAAGCAGCCATATCTGGAGGCCATACAAACATCGTAAAAATGATGCTTACGTTTGGGGCTGACATCGAAATGGTACCTAGGAATGCGACATATGCTCACGCCGGTCCTATCAGATACACTCCCTTGCTGAGAGCTTATGAACGGAGCGACTGGGGCATGATGAAGATGCTTTTCGACTCGGGTGCAGATATTCATGCACAAGGGAAAAGTTACGGAGAAAAAATACCGTGGTGGAAATCGCATGTCTGGAAAACAACGTGTCAGCAGTCGAAGCATTGCTTGGTTGGGGCATGGACGTGAGCTTTGGGCTTTCACCAGCTTGCATGAACGGGTAATTCAAGTTGGTTCAGATGATACTCAACAGAGGTGCCGACCCTAACCTTCGGAACGTCAAGTATGGACAACCACTTGGAGCTGCTTCCTATGGAGGACATATCGGGGTTGTAAAGTTGCTATTGAACTCGAAAGCGAGCGTCGACCCTAAGCTCTCGATTTACGGTAGTGCACTCATGGCGGCATCAAGCAATGGCCACCACAATGTTGTACAAGTCTTGCTCAACCATGGGGCCGACCCAAACGTCAACGCTGGAAGTACAAATAACCCCGAGACATCAGAAAGCCACCTTGGTGGCTTCGCGGATTACCTTGGACGACTTGGAAATGCACTCCAGGCAGCTTCTGAGCAAGGCTACGAACACATAATCCGGGCACTCCTTGCAAGTGGTGCAGATGTTAACTTGGCAGGCGGAAAGCACCATAGTGCACTCGCTGCAGCTGCGCGCTACGGCCACAAGGGATCGGTGAAACTACTCCTGGGGACTGGTGCGAAGATGAACGGCCCTGGCGGCAAGGGGGACAATGCCTTTGAATCGGCTTGTGAAGGGGGACATGAAGATGTTATCCAGATTCTGATTGAAAGTAGAGTCGATCTAACTCTAGAGGGCTGGTGTGCAAGTTTGCTGAAGGCAGTAAGAAAACGGAGGGCCGACAAACATATCATCCAAGCAATACTAGCGTACCGGCCAGATTATACTTTACCGACCAACGACGTCCTTGCAGCAGCAATCAGACACGCCGACGACGACGTCGTCAGGATGATACTCGACAGAAGCGGAAATTTGGTTGGCGAAAATGGCGCGAGCCTCTCCATGCCGCAGCTTCCAAAGGCAAGAAAATACTTGTACAGGAGCTGATAGGCCGAGGAGCAGATATATCGGCATCGGGACCTTATTTCCACAACGCGCTTATAGCTTCTTCCGCAAGTGGAAAGCAAGAAGTGGTCCAGTTTTTACTGGAAAAAGGAGCCGATCCAAACAGTCAGTATGATGCCGTCATTCAAAGAGGTAACAGAGGACAAACCGAAACCTATGTCAATGCATTGCACGCGGCATCGCGTGGGGGCCATGTGGAAACAATTAGGCTACTTCTACAAAAAGGTGCTGATCCTGCGGTATCGGCTGGCAAGCACACAGACTTGTTAAGGGCTGCGTTGTCTGGTCATGACAGAGCAATCCAACGAGTCCGGGCTCGCTTGAATAGGGAGACATTCGATAGACGGCACAGACATCTAAAGGCCGGGCTAAACAAGAGGTTTGAGAACATCATATGTATGTTGCTTGACAAGAAGCAGACGCCCATTGGTCCCAGAGAGACTATGATGAGTTTCTTCTGCAGACCTCGTCAGTGGGGTTTGGGAGCATAGTCCGCATCCTGATCGACAGCGGCGCGGACGCGAACGTTTGTGATGCGACGCATGGCACTGCGCTACAAACGGCTTTGTCTGGGGGGCATTCAAAAGTCATGTGGGCCCTGATAGACGGTGGCTCTACAGTGCTCGGCTGGGAACACCAGTACGGACCTGAAAACAAGTCGTTACTGCATTACGCCGCGGATGATGGGCACAAGCATGCCGTACAACTCTGCTTCTCTGCCCGGATAGACGTCAACAAGAAAACGGATCGCGGACGGACGCCTCTACATTACGCGGCGATGAATGGGCATCACGAGATCGTCAGAATGCTGTTGGAGAATGGTGCGGGTCCATCCACACGGGTCGTTGATGGTTTCAATGACACGCCGCTGAGCTTTGCCGAAGGAAAAAGAGTTTGGAGAACTGGCCGCCCAAGAAGGATTGGTCGTCATCCTCTATGTATCACTACACTGTTACAATGGCAGAAGGAGCATTCCAAGGTCAATGCACGAGAGCTCAGACTACTACATCATTACAGTTCGCTTCCCGACAGTAACAAGGTGCCAGAAGGGATGGCGTGGGCCTGAAGAGATGTGGACTGTAGCTGAATGCGAAGGTTGTTTAATATCAAGGGGTGGATGGAGAGAGAGAGAGAGAGAGAGACTAAGGTAAGTATTTGGAGTCTTTCTCTATTGGGGCTTTGGGTTTCTTCGGTAGTTGGCTCCAACGCTCACATCAACGCCTCATTTGCTCACATCGAGCGTAACTTTACCAGATTGAACACAGCCATGTCAACATGTACAGTTGGGTGAGGTGGTTGTCAAAGTCTCGCTAAGAAAGGCTAATTTTGAAGGTTAATCATAAGCTTACTTGTCGACCAGGGTGACGAAGTCGGAATTGTCAACGCGACAGGGGAGCGAGCGCGTTATCCCACTGTCAGCCACAGATGGGGAATTCGAGAGGGCCTCACGTAGACTAAATAGAAAGTCAGAATTCTGGCAGTAAGGAATCCCATGGGCGTTCCGAAGACGTTTCGGAATGCGATGTAGCTTTCCCGACAACTTGGCGCCAATCACATCTGGATCGACACACTCCTACTCCGTACCGCGAAGTATGATTCCAAAAAATTGGCGCAGGGAGCCAGCGAGAATGGATTTTTCCTACCGGGAGTAAAACAACTAGTCCGAGGAACGACGTTAGCGACAGGCTGTTTGCCTCGACCGGATTCACTTATCAATAACTGTCCTGTGCACACAGTACCGTAGACTGAGGTTGAGTGCATTACCGCCGACGCCACCGTCAATACTGGCCCCATCTTTGGAGGCTTTCTGAAGCTCGGAAGACGATGCGTGCATGTGGACACGACGCATTGCGCCCTGGCCTCTGCAAATGACTTGCCAAAAGATTTGCTGGTGATCGAAGTCGCCGAGGACGGTATGGCGGTAAGAGAATGGACTCGCATTGATTACGTCATGAACAAGGTGAACTGGGGCGGCGTGTGGCCGGACAGGAACGGCTTTCTGGTACTCAAACGAGTACACATTCAGGAGCGGACGCTCGAAAGGGGTTGGAAACTTTTATTATGGACAGAAAATCGAGTCCGAGGAAATGGATAAGATGCTTGGACTGTGCCGGCTTGAGAAGGAGTTATCCTCGTCTGATTCGTAGACTCAGTAAGCCGCATCTCCCATTGTTCACGCTCACATTGTAGTCTCGTGAACGGCAGAGGGAGGCTGACTGGCTCTAATTCTTCAACAGGTTCAGACATTTGCCACGAGAATCTGCTCGCATTCCAGGGTCTCATGTGGTTTGCAAAATGGGACTGATGCAATCACGGTTTTTGGTGATTGCGTTATCTCTGCCATGTCGCCCATCACCCCAGGAACCAACCTCCCGAGATTCTGGTAAAGTGCCAATCATGGCAACAAACCGAGCCGGGCTACCGACCGTCAGACCATACCAGTGGGCCGCATACGGCGGAAGACGGCTTCTATGGCTCGTTTACTTGCTTGGCAGAAAGGTCCCAAGACAGCAGGTGCATGGCAGGAAAGGCCGACAAACATTCCAAGACTTGGTTCCCAAACTTCCCAGCAGCTCAAGCCCCACAAACAAGATGCGATGGCGTCGCGTGCTCGTCGGGAAGATACCGAGCAGAATGAGCGAGGACGCAGGGCCCAAGACAGGTTCTTGACAACCCCCCCCCCTCCCCCCCGGCACGGCAGGAGAACAGGACGGGCAGGTGGGCTTAGTTGTTGATGCGCCGCTGAGCAGTCGTTGGTTTGGTTTGGTTCCAACCCGCCCACC
>JAIMZG010000616.1:0-34805 GCA_020466075.1 Colletotrichum coccodes
AGCTGGAAAGAGCAAAAAGACATGCAACACCGGGCATTCGCTGGTCGTCACCGACCCAACTACTACTCCAGCCCTCACTGGTTTATCGATGGGAGAGCGGACGGGATCCCGAGTTCTCCAGTGGGTATGGTCGCATGTGATAACTGTGCCAGGAAATGGTGTTCATGAAGGTAGAGTAAGTGACCAGCCTTGCCACTGAGACCAAACCCGTCTCAGGTCACTGGCTGGAAGATCATTAGAATGGCTGAAAGGCCTTGCAAAGCCTGCCGTCCTCATTCTGCACCCAATTCTCGCTGCCAACACATTGAGGACACCAAAGTAGTCCCGTGGGATCATACTTCTCCTTGATGGAACGAAGACGGCCGTAGTTGGGGCCGAAGAAAGACGATTGCCACCCTGGCTCCAAGACGTTGGCCTATTTGCATGGAAAGAGCATTCCGTCAGTATGGATTCTATCACAAAATAGAACTTAAGAAATAAATGGCTCGGGGCGCTCCGCAGACAAACGCATTGTTACGACGTACTTCATTGAGATAAGTTCCAGAGCTGGGCTCCAATCTTCGGAGTGCGTTCAGCGTGTTGTATGTCATGTTGGTGACCACGTTCGACACATTGGCAGCAGGTAGAGAACGATCCCATGACTGCCGAGTGATGAGGTGAACCACTGAGTCACGCCATACCGGATTGAGGGCATTGTCGATCGGCTGATGGCTACTGGTCATTGTCCCGGGCATAGATAGGTTCGGCATACCATTATGCAACGCGCGATTAGTTTAACCTAAGCGTTACATTTCAGCAAAACTTTAGAAATCTTACCTCAGGCGCGAATACACGCGTGCCGACCTCTTCAAGGACTTCCGCTAGGGGGTCCTGATTCTCGGTGACGACTCGCTCGGTGATCAACCGAGCGGCAGTGATGGTGCTTGCTCTGGCATTACTCTCGACAACTGGTACGATGCTGAGGACGTCATAAAATGACGGTACGGGAACCCTGGTAATGGAACCGGTGATTGTGCTATTATTCGCAGAATGAGTTGTTGTAGCGGAGCCAAAAGCTTCTCAGCTGTTCCGTTGGCTCTGTCCCACAAGAAGAACGAGGAAGAGAGGCCGATCGTCCTACTGGACGGAGGACCCCCAATAGTGTAGTAGCCTTTGACTCCCTGCTTCTGGAGCGCGGGCAATAAGCCATGGAACTGCGCGACAAACTTCCACCAGGCTTTGGAAGACGTCCCGCCTCTCGACGAAACGTCAAGACCCAGCATAGTCATCTGGGGAATCGGGTACGCTTTCATTGTCATGTTGACGATGATGCCAAAGGTACCACCACCGCCGCCTCGGATGGCCCAGAAGATGTCTTCATTTTGGCAGGCGTTTGCAGTGATGACTTTACCGGTCGGAGTGACGATGGCGCCTTCGAGAATATTGCCCGCTCCCATACCGTACTCGCCAGTCATGAAGCCGTGGCCTCCACCAGTAGCCCATCCGACAACACCAACATCCTACTTGTAATATTCAACGACTGGAAGTTCCACCTTGGTCGCAAGCGGAATGTAAACTTACTTTGTTCGTTCCGCCTACAGCGAGGACGTTGTTTTCCTTGGCGAAGTCAATGATCTCTCCATCTTGAATGCCGGCACCGATGGTGATGGCCATCTTGCTGCCTTTCCATGTCGTGTTATCGGAGCATCCAAGAGCTTGCAATTGCTCGTGGAGTTCTGTCTCTTTCAAGTTATGTGTCCAGATGCTATACGTCTGGGTTAATAGTTCACCAGGTGAACGAGAGCAAGGGCCCAGTGGTAACTTACGAAAGGCCTCCAAACCCCAGATTTCTTTACTTGGATGTTAGCAGGGTATTTGGGAGATGTGCCACCGAGTTAAACTGACCTTCCCGCTCCGTTATGCCCAGTGTTCTTGATGACAACTCTTAGGTTACGCTGTCCAGCAAATCGGAGGGCCTCTTGCACATGAGTAGCGTCCGTCGCGTTGACCACGTAAGGTGGCAATGCTCCAAGGGAGCATTCTCTCTCTCCGGCAGTAGGATCGCCGCCGATGCTGGTGCCGTTCTTGTAAATTGGGACACAGGTGTTATTAGACCAAGCTGTAGAACGCTCGCAGGGTCTGATGAGTGAAAGATAGATGATGTCCAGTTGGATAACACGGTGTCGCATAATTCTTTGCTGTAGTTGGACTCGGCGGGATAACATGCAGACCCGGGAGGTACGGTGCGGATGAGTCTTCCGGAGATGGTCTGATTGAAAGTTTCCCAATCTAAGGCAGAGGGCCAACATGAATCAGAAGGTAACTAGTTACTGATGAGCATAGTCTGTTCTTTCTGGGTTGTTCATTAGAATTCAAAGAACGTTATCAACGACTCACGCATTTGCATAGTTCCCCACCTGCCAGTCCGCCCATTATGAGGGCAGCTGCGATTGAGGTGAGTGCAAGCTTCATGGTCTGGGTAATGGCCGGTGTTGGGAAATGATAATATGACTTGGGTATTCCAGGAGTGAGTGCTCTGGGGTGGCAGTAAAGAATTTGAGTCCATAGGGTCCGGAATGGAGAGGCTTTTATGTCTTAAGCACAAGGCAGAACTAACAAATTGAAGCATCGATATGTCTTCGGAGCTCTTATCCAGCTAATGCAGGTGTCGTCATCAATTCTCCCAAGTAATTGCCTCCAGCCCTAGGTATATTCATTCAAACAGACCCGTTCAATATTTACGCTGAAATTGGAGCAACGAATCGTGGGGCATGGGCAAGGAACACAGTTACAATAGCAGGAGACAGGTACCTTGCGCCATAGCGGCGTACCCGGTCACAAACAGAGGGGTCTTTTTTTACCTCAATCCCATCAAAAGACTGAGTCTCCTGAGTTTCAATGCTGTCCCTGTGTAGCTGACTGCCCTGCCCAGCGCAAGCCTACGTAAAGATATGCGGCGGACACCGGGATGGATATTGTGGCTTCATCAAGCAGACCCGCAGCCTTCATCCCGCTTCGTTTACGAACTTGTTGAGACCAACAAGGATGCCGACACCCTACCTCACAGCCATCAGCTATTGGCGACGCAGCTACGTCTATTAGCGAAGTAGGCAGGGACCGAAAGTTATGGCGAGGGGACAAGTACCGATCCGCTGAGGAGCCCAGTATTTCGAAAGAAGTTCGAGGCTCTCGGGTCACCGGCACTGAAGTCGACGTGGGTAGCGTAGGGAACCCTGCCCCGTCTTGCGTGTTGTCCTTTCTACCAAGCCCCCTCCGAAAGGCTAAAGCTTGTCCATCACTGGCGTATTTAAATTCCTAGGCGCCCACAGTCTCGCATCTATCCGCGGATTTCTCGTTTACGTCCTGCTACGCTTTTCGGCTAGCCTTCAGAGCGCCATTGACCATCCGAGGCCCTGCTTCAACGCGCAGTTGACTCGGGCTTCACTGGATGACGACGTCTACCTAACCAAGCCTCCAGTTGTTCTACTTTGTACCAGCGTACCACTTCGGCATGAGCTCTTCGGAGAGCGGGAAAAACACCGGCGACCTCACCGAAAGTCTCGCCTCGGCTGCCAACAGTGCAAGAAGAGGAAGATCAAATGCGACGAAGCCTGGTCGTCCTGTCTAAACTGCATCCGCAGGGAGGTTGACTGCAGTTTTGCCCTCGAGTCTGTCAATGCCGAAACCAGTTCAGGAACCTGTTGCTGCCACTGCACAACATGCCATTCCAGCGGCAACCAATCATCATACGATTCGACGGAGCACCAACGTAGCCAAAACGGTTCCTGTGGCGTGCCCGCTGAACTGCAAAATCTTCTGGAGCAGCAATCCCTGAAGCTGGAGATCATGTCCCAGCGCCTCATGTCAATGGAATGTGCCATGACGCAGCTCTACCCGTTGGGGCCTTTTCAGGCATCCCTGAGCTACGCTGATGCGGGACTGCTTCACCACTACTTCACCCAAACAGTTGCTACCATGGCTGAGGACAAAGGCAGGGAATTCTGGCACGTACGCCTTCCAGACATCAGCGCCCAGAACCCCCACGTCCTTCACTTCATATTGGCGTTTGCTGCGCTGCACAAGTGTCGAGTACATCCGCAGCAACGTTCAGAACTACTTGCACTAGCCGAGCAACACCAAACCATCGGTATCCGAGGCACCACTACATATCTGGAAAATATTAGCAACGATAATGATGAAATGGTTTATACGTCTGCTATTCTGATAGGGCTCATCAACCTTGCAATTGGTCCGCGACCGGGAGAGTACATCGCATTCAGCGACAATGGCAAACCAGGATTTATGAGCCTGATACGCGGTGTCCAGTCCATTAAACATCATCGAGAGCAAGTCTCAGCACCAGAAGAGGTCCCCTCTCATTCGTGGTCTTTCACCGGCCAGGGTTTGTCGGCGCTGGATTTCGAAGATGATTGTCACTATGGACAGCATCTACTGCGTTTGCACAAACTGATCGAGAATATACCCGAAGTTGGGTTGCGCAAGGCTTATGTCGCCGCCGTGGACGATCTCGAACAATTCTTCGTCCGCATGGAAGGCCCTGATCCGGCCAGACCGAACATGTCGCCACAACCAGATGCGGCACATCATATGAGTCCGCTTGGGTGGCTGTACCGAGTCCCGGAACGCTTCCTTGAGGGTATACAGCGCAAGGAGCCTCTTTCGCTTGTCATACTAGCTAGTTTTGTGGTGGTGCTAAAGAACTTGGAGAAGGGTTGGCCCGCAGACGGGTGGGCAGAACACATGATGTCAGGCATTTGGAGCTATACACATCCAGAGTTTAGACCGCTCATTCAATGGCCGATGAAGAGGCTAGCCTGGCAGCCGGTGGAGGGTTTTCTGTCTACTACGTTGGCCTTGACTCCCTCATGACGCGTCTATATACATGCTTAAGCTTCCGAGGGACTTCATTCCGTCACTTTACGTTACCTGCTCACTGGGTCCACCCTTCGAATCCATGGCCATAGTTGCAAATTTTTGAGCTAATGCTTAAAAAGTGTTCCTGCGTTACATAGGTTTTGGGTTCGCCACTGCACTTTCTTACTGAAAGGCCGCAGAAATGCGAGTGGTGGACAGGTGCCTTCAAGTTGCACACGAAGGCTCTGGGCAAATAGAACGTAACATATGGCTTAGCCTCCAGCCAGGCTACGTTAGGCTGCGATTCGGCCCTTGACCCTTGAGTCAATGCGGACTTGACGAGTCGACATAGTAAGGACTCTTGTGATCAAGCATTCATCAACCACGCTTTAGAGTTGACGATGGCTCCAATCAGGTCAGCAAAACAAAAATTATCCAGTTCCACTTGCATGCGTCGTGCTTGATCCAAAGTGGAAATTCGTCTCTCCACATGTACACCACCGCGCGTATTGTCGTACACAATACGAAGATGCGCCCATGATGCTTATCTTCAAGGAACTAAATAAAGTCGCCAAGTTCCTCCTGGAATATGTAGAAATAGTACTTTGAATCGTGTTAAAATTTGTCCCAGGGTGCATTTGTCCCACCTTAGCCTTCTCAGGATTTGCGGCAGGCGCTGACAACTTTGAGCAATTGATCTAGTAGTTCGTTTCATAAGGTTGGTTTTGATGCACGAGGATTCAACTAGAGGTATCAAAACAGGTAGAACAGGGTTGCGAAACCGATGCTTGGAATTTCCCCTTCAAGCTTTGGAGTTGAGCAATTGGTGCTCGTGCCTGAGCTGATCTGAACCGAGTCTGGCCCAGTCTGAGTACGCCTGAGCTGAGGGTGAGCCTGGATGAGCTAGTCAATGGTAATCCTTACGGGATTTATGGTGACGGCCTGAGTGGGGACACGGATTGATCCCATGGCTGAACTGTGTGCCGATCCAGAGTGGCAATAACGTTCCATATTGTAAACCCTGTTTAGGGATCCTGTTTCGGTCGGCTTGGTCACATGAGTGCCAAAGAACTAACTAGCCGACCTTTTACATTATTGAAATCTATACCGTAAAAGATAATTAGTCCTATATCGTACTCTGATTAACTCTCTACCTCGTTGAACATAGTACGACTATAGTTATTCACTTATCAAGAGATGACCTTGATTACAAACGGTGAATGCAGCTATTATACATACAGTCGTGGCAAAGAAACCTGGATATTGCTACATTATAAAGGATCGAATCACATATTGCTCAACGTATACTTAGTCAATTATCAAATAAGACTTGATATCATATCTATCGGAAGAATCAAATAGGCGCTTGCCTGGTGGACCAGAAAGGCTACAAAAGAAGTCAGAATGATGATGAATCGAGGTAGTTCGCTAGCCACACCGTGAAGGTGAGGCTATTATTTACCTACCACGTCGTGTAGTCCTTCGCTTCGGCAACAATTGAAACCAGACAAGAGGATGGATACGTAGATGTGGCCAGTTGAGGATTGGCTCAGACATTGTTGTAGTATATGTTTTGTATAGTCGCCTTACTGCTCCTTGAAAATGTACACGCAAAGGTGACATCCCTTCTCATTTGGAGAGCCTCAGAGAAAAGCAGGTTGTATCTATGGTAAATTGACGTTCTCAGCATCTTCCCGTCTTACACAAGCCGAAGGAATTACCTTGGATTCAAAAAATAGCGCGTGAAGAATTTCCACCTCGAATAACCTTGCGAAACCAGCGCTCTTTGGGGAATAAGTACAAACTCTAAAACTCCGTCTAATATGATGGAAATAATGATCTATTGTTAATTTCGACCTTTTTGGATAAGCTTGGGTGAATCCTGCAAGTAGGTCTCTCTTCACCTCCAATGCTCGATCCCCACGTGGTGCCTATGCGACACTTACTTACTCAAAGAGTTGTATACCTTCAGGGCTCAAGAAAGTAGCACCATCATCATTCCATGGTTTTGTCCATATATCGGAAAAATCGTACTTGGCCCCTTCCAGCATCTTGTCGAGATCCTGAATGTCACTGGGGATATCGCTGTCAAGTCGACTGTTGCTGGTTTCGCCTCCAATTGCTGGATATTCACCTCCGGGTCCGGAAAACCCCTCATTTTTGGTATCCTTAGCCCGATCCGAAAGTGGTAAAACTAGGCTTTCATCCTGAAACGGTTCGGTTTCCACTGCTGAAATTGGCAGGGTTGATTGATGTGTCATCTGCGTTGACTTCTCCGTGGTCATATCAGCCCTATCGGAAGACGATAGTGTTTGCTCGGTCTGATTCGACTGGGACAGAATACCTACATGGGCCGTCGCGAGAAACGATAATTGCCGTTCTCCGCTAATGGATGAGAATTGCCTGAATATGGTCGAAACCACCTCCTTCACAATGTCTTTAGACAAACAGGGCATGTCGGGTTCTCCACTCAACATTTGTCGTTCGTCAAGACAATTTGAGACGATAGCACTTCCTTCGTCGTCCCAATACTTGCGGAGCACGGCGAGCAGCTCTATGAAAGGGTTCCCGATGTATGGTGAGTTCGGTGGAGGTTCGTCTTTGAAAAGAATATTCCAAATGGCAATCCATTGGTTTTCATGCGGCTGGGTCCTACTGACGGGATATTTGAGCCTCTCGTGAGCTTCTTCTGAAACGAACTCAACATCTTCAATTGCTAGCGAGTTTTGGGGCTCGCAAATTCGAACCCGCACGTGTCTGTCACGGTCGTGCGGCGAACTGAATTTCTTGTAACAGATGGGACAGTAGAAGAAAGATTGGCGATGTCTTCGAGTAAGATGTTGTTTGACGTCCCTGATTCTACTCAACTTCAGTTGCGAGCAGCTCAAGTGACGGACCGGATTCCTCTTATAGAAGGGGCATGCGAAGCGATGAACGACGTCTCCCAATCGGTTGTCTGATGTTTCGCGCGTAGAGTATACGTCTTTCAAGAAGTCGGTATCAAGAAAATCCACATCACCGTGTTGGCGGCTGAGCGCTTTCCGCTGCTTCTTGACTGAATTCGTAGGAAAGGGAAGCGGCTGTGTCGAATTTCTCTTTGAGCCGGGTGACTGCTGGCAGGCTAAGCGTTGATCCATAGACCCGTCAGTCCCAACGACCTGTCTGCCTGAAGAGGTTGGGAGCTTCAGCTCCTTATCACGCGCTTTGTGCGGCGATGTGCCCCGCGATGGACCTTGGCTATTTAAAGAAGGGCTTGCCAGTGACACAACTGGGCTGTTACCTTGAACACAAGGAAACTGGGTTTCTGCAGGAAGAAGTGGATTGTAACCGATTTCCAGGAGATTATCCGGCGTAGAACAGTTTTGCATCGCTTCCAAAACTAGTACCTCCTCTTCAGTATATGGACAAAAGGATCTTTCAACCGTGCCGATGTCGTAAGCCATTTTACTATGATCGAGAAGACCTACGGGACGGTTAAATCTTTTCAACCTGATCAAGGCGAGTAGACATACAATTTGCACACGGGTCCTCAAATTGGGTACCCACATTTAGAACCAGTAGCTCCGATCCTAGAGACAACGTTGTGGGTGGAGGGAAGAGTTCCGTTGTGTGGCAAGAAGAAGTTTCATTTGGTCCTAAATTGGCGTTGCCAGACGAAGCCAAATGTTTCTGCAGGACGTCACCATGTTGGTAATCCATCAAAATTTGCGGTTTCATTTGTGGGCTTTCGTCGTCCGTACGCGGCTGTGTGGGTAGTTGAGAATGATATTCCATTGCGGACCTGTTGGACTGATTAGTACCTGTCGGAATGGGCTCGAAGGGGTATATTAACCCTCTCTCCGCGTTCGAAGCGAGAACAGGAGCCGGACGTTGGTGGCGATGATACTGCTGGACTCTTTGCAGATGTTGTCGTGAGGCGAGACCGCCGTGTTGTATCCCTTTCCCTTGCGTATCCACGCCATAGTCCGGCTCTGTGGAAAGAAATTCTGGGCTTCCAAAAGTAGAGAAACTACAATAAACTGATGGAGGGCCGGAGTCGTGGCGTAACGACCCCATCGTGGAGAAATCGATCAACTCGAATATCAAGGTGGATTTGTAGATGTTCTGAGAATGCAGCACCGACCTGGCTTCTGAACTCAACTATTCGCTTCATGCATTGCCCACCAGCGGTGGCAATGGTCCTGTAATCAGGTAGGTCCAGGCTTCCCCTCAGGCTCTCGCAGAGTCTGCCTTGGAGTCTGCGCAAATGCGCAACCAGCTGGGCCCGTGGCGTATGCAGAGTTGCCGCAAGGGGGTGCGCGCATAACGAGTGACGGCTGGCGCTGAGAAAAGCACCTGACGGCTTCAATACTTCTTGGATTCGGGTATTTCACGGTTCTGCCAAGATCTTCCCGCCTGGCTATAGTATGGTTGCCGCTACAAAGGGTCAACTTGCACAGAGATCTCTACCAAGAAACCTGAAGCCCTGAATTGTAAGGCAAACCACTGATTGTCTACTTAGTACCCTTATCCGCTGTTCCAGGCCTCTATCATGATCGGGTTTGATTGATTCACGCCATTACTGCAATTTTCTCGGAGCACTCGTTCCAGATCGACATATTCACCCGTTGAGGTGCCTGCCGGCCAAAAAGCAACCTGTAGACATCGGAGCCGCCGTCAAAACGCGCCTTTGATTAGCGGCTTACATCTTGGCAGTTGCAGCTCGATGATGGAGTGTGGCTGTCTGCGTTGATTGGTTTTCATCGCACGCTATCTGGAACACAAATCATCAAGCGGATGGTTTGGGGGCGTTTGGCCACGGCACGGTTTGAGAACAATTGCGGGAGTAACAAACCTGAAAACCATCTCTGCCTCCCTCTTCAAGCATTAGGGAGTTTAGATTCTCAACCCGGCGGGAATGTAAACATGATCCACACATTTCAACCCTCACCGGTTTGAGAGATCTCACGACAGAGCTTCGAAGACCGTTTCCATACTTTTCGGGTCTCTTGCTCACCACGCAAATTGCTTATCATTCAGGCCTCCCAAAGAAACGGAGCCCAGTGTCATGCGCCTGCAGCATGCTTCTGTCTGGTAGCTAAAGCAACCCCCCTTCCTTCCGAGGTGAACGTCACTTATTGGCTAGCAACTCCACGACGCATTTGCGCCATGACCCTCTTGCCCAAGTTCTCGATGATTGAGGCGCAATTGAGTGTGGCGAGGTCTTCAAATTTCCGTCAGGCATACTGGAAGCAGGCTCGGCCGGCTCGCAAAGCCTAGTCGTCCGTTGAAACTTGCTTTTCAAGCCGTGATTGAAAATATCCAGGATCCATCTCAATTCACAATCGCATTTTGCCTCTAAGACCAACCTTTCTCACATGCCACAACTTCCTCTACTTGAACAACCACGATCAAGATGCATTTGCAGCGCGTACTTCTGCCAGTCGTGATTTATCCTCTTCTTCTTTTTGGATTGATAGTTGGATACGTACATGGGTGGCTGCTGTGGTCTCATGTGGCTGCCATGGCACATTTTGCGGCGCCGACGCAACACGGAAGTTACAATTTACGCGTTGGGTCGAAACGGAAGCTTGCAGTCATAGGATGTCACCGTGCCCGGAAGCGATACCTCAAAGGGGCCCGGCCAACGGACAGTTTCAGCGACAAAGACAACGGCCATGAAATTACAAAGGGAGTTCATTGTTCCCTCTGGAACGTGGCCAAACACGTTTGGGTAGAGCCCAAAGATGCGTGGCAGACTGATGGTGGGTTTCCTAGGAGACTGGACGCCGAGACACGTCTTGTCGATGGCGTTTCTTGGTGCAGCCGCTCTACCGGCGCAATGTGACGAATAGGCGTGAGTTTATTGACTTATTGCTAACTTTGGCACTGCTAGCATCTAGAACTCCCCTGCGTAAACAGGCGAGTACACGCAGCCTACAGAATGCGGCTCTCGTATGGGCAGCTATCTGCGTTTTCGTGAGCGGCAAACAACAGCAACAACAACAACACGGGCCTAAGCGAAGAGCTCCTGAAGCGTCCTCGTACCCCAGCGTTTCTGCGCAAAAAGACAGTCCACGGGCAAGCAAGAAACAAAAGCGCAGAGACGGCAAAGCCCTAGAACGCCGCAACAAGAAAACCCATGACCACTCGCGAGACAGCAGCAGCGACAGTGGTAGCGGCAACGACGTGGATCCCAAGTCCATCAAAACCCAAGCCAACGGTATCAAGGGCCAGCGTCAAATGGCTTGTCACTTCTACAAACTTGATCCGCAAAGACATCACCGGTGCCTTGGAAAATACGATCTCCTGGGCTTTAATCGCGTGAAAGAGCATCTTGTCAGGTGCCACGCATTAGGTCAATCCAAAGAATACTGTCCACGTTGCTATATGAAGTTCACAAAGGTAACGGACTGGGAGGCTCATTCTCGGCAGGAAGAACGCTGCGAGAGCCAGCCTTTTACCGAAGATTTAAATCATGAGGAGCTAAGCGCCTTGGGGATATGGTTTTTCCCCGCGATTGGAACGCGATGAGAAAGTGGCTCTGGGTTTGGGAACAGTTCTTCAAGGATCACGACCCGCCATCCTCGGTTTACATCGAGGATGGCATGGCTGAACTTGAGAGTCTGCTGAGGCGCGACACCGATGAGCTGGTCGCACAGCTTGATATTGACTTCAGAGACTGGACCATTCCAACTGGCGCCCCGGCTTCCACGGACTTCTGGAACAAGGTGCTGGAAAAGGTTTACAGATTCCCTTTCGCTCACAAGCCGCGCTACAGGGGGCGACCGCCTATCAAACGTGACTGCATTTCCCAAAACATGGGAGCCGCCACTGTGATGCCCGGCGCCAGGCCCCGAACTTCCTTCAGTCATCCTGGAGTCAACCAACTGGCATTCCAGGGACAGGCACGCAACCCCTTGCCGGCCCCTGGCATTCTTCGTGCCGAGCCCCCAACAGCCTTCAACTCCCACAGTTGGTCGAACCCAGCTCTGCCTCACGCCGATAATGATGGGGTTGTAGCGGCGACTTTCTGGAGCTTCATGAACCCCGAGGGCAATGTTGTGAGCCAGGCAACGGTTCCTGACGATGACTTCTCCGACTTATTCGTTACTCGAACAACAGGCGAACCATCGTCAAGCAATGAGGCAAACCCGGAAATGTCTGCGATTGATTATTCTCTTTTGACCGAGCTGTTGAGCATTGGTGATAACGGAGAGTTCGACGAATAAGACGCCCCGACGGTATTCAAGATGGAGAAAATGAATCATCTTAAAACACGTTTGAAGATTTGGTCCTTAACTACCTCGTTTGTGCTACAAGGAAGAAAACAATGAAATCTCGATTGGCGGCACGGGAGCCTAGTTCAGGACGCAGGTGTTTCTTAAATGTGCTCCTGGTAAAACCCAAGATTGAATTACGGACAGTAAAAGAACGAGTAGCGACTTAATTGGGCCCTTCTAGGCACCACATACTTGTCTCCTTACTTCCGAAGTGTGTTGTCAACCATCAGTGGTAACAGGGTTTGGTTGGGATCACCGCATGAGCATAACGCTTGGCCAGATCGCAACCAACACCGCTTGGTAACCATCGGGAGATTTCGAGCCTTATTTAGGACTGACGGGCAGGTATCACATTCCGTACACGTAAACCCCAGCGTCAATGATGAACTGATTATTGTAGATAACGATTAATAACCTTCCGAACCACCAATGGAATAACCTGAGAAACCAAAGGTCTGAGGGTCTTACCCCCCAGGGGCCGGCCGCTCCTCAGTAAGCCTTGGCTGGCGATGTAGGTCTCGACGCACCCTCCCCCGCTGTTGAGACAGTAATCGCGGGCCTGCGACACCGCAAGCCCAACCCCGTTCTCGAGATACGGAGAGGGTTGAGAGACATGGTTCGGCCAAAGTGAATCGAATAAACCCAGCCACCTCTTCGCATCGTCGTGATAAGGATTGTCGTGTCTCTCCAGCTCTTCTATTTGAACCCAATCGATACCATTAACGTCTGCGACGGGAAGCACAACGCAATCCTCTTTTCGGATATGCTCATCCCGGGCCGACACGGTTTTAAATTTGAGGCCACATCGCGGGCAGTAAGCAGGCTGGAGATGGTGACGGCGCAGGTGGGTGAAGATGTCCTCAATAGATCGCAGGCTGTCATCCAACAAGCATGTCACATTCTGTACAGGGTCCAAAGCATAAAATGGACATGCCAGATGAAAGTAGCCGTCAATGTGTGAGACTCGTTCAGGTCGCGAACAGTCTTTATCATCTTGCGTCTTTTGAGAAATCTGTCCGAGTTGCGAGGCATCGCTAGCAACTCTAGCCCGTTTCCGAGGTGGCAATCCCCGTTCAGGGGGCGCTGAATACTGCGCCGAAGCTATCCACTTACGGCTGGCTTCGTAGTACGCTTCCAGAAGCCCGGGGATCTCTTCCTGGTACTGGTGATCAGGGCTAGACGGCGATTCGTCAACCCGACGTCCTTGGTCGGAACTGTGTACATCAGTGAGTTCTGCACCGCCATGGGCATCTGCCTTGGTGCTAAGGAAGCTGTCGGCATTGTCGCTGTCGCTTCCTAAATAATCGGCCTCAGTGTCGGTAGCGCTGGGAGTGCCAAGGGAGGAAAACCCGGCGGAGATGGTTCTATGATGTTGGGAAGGCCTTCTTACACAGCCTGTTCTAGCTCGTTTGATTCCGGTCGAAGTGATAACTGGTGATGTATAGCCAGCTTGAGTCAGAGCAGGGCTTTGCGCAAATTTCCGGGATGCCAACCTCTGATTCCGATGTGGCAATTGTTGAGCGCTTTCGTATTCGAAGTCGGAGGTGATCCTCAACGAGGTTTGATGATCGATGTCGGAAGCAGTGCGGAGAGCGCAAGGGGTTCCGGCTTCGGTGATTGTGGCAATCAATGCCGGGTCTACACGTACAAATGTGTCGTTCCACTTTCGAAGGCACACACCAATTCTCTTGCCGTTGTTTGCGCTTTGCGCCTGGCGGCCAACTTCCAAGAGGATGCAGTTTTCGAGTACATGAACTCGGGACTGAACGATGAAACCTTTGCTACTAGTCTGGACATCGCCGTCAAAGATCCACGGCTGGTTCGATGTTGTACCCAATGCCTTTGTGATGTGACGGAACTCGGCGGCTGACCGAGCAAGCAGACCTCGGACAGACTGGCTGTCTTGGCTCTGCTGCCACGCGAATATCGACCCGTCCCTTGTGTCTTGTAGAATGCTCTTCATCAGACGGGAGAACGCTTGATGCAGGCCCTCGCCGTACCTTGCGGACATGTTGACTCCGGCAAGCCCCGCTAGGGAATAAGCCCCATCTTCTTCGCGCCGAGCATACCGATCCGATGCCCAAGACAGGCGTACGGCCATCGCCACGTCGGCAAGGGCTTCGCAGTCTAGAAGCACGCTCTCCTCAATCTGCGTGATTTTGACGAGAAGAGGCAAAATGTTGGGGGATGATTTGGAGCCCCGGTATCCCCAGCTGACATCGAAAAAGTCCACTCTAGGAGGTGCTATCAGCTCTTGGAGCGTCCAACACCGAGTCCAGTATTTGCACCTGCTCCACAGCGCTTCATCCGAGGCTGAATCGCCCGCCGGAAGATCATGAAGATAGACGAAGCACGCCGCTGACCGCTTGAGCCAGTTGAAAGAAGCACTCATAGCCTCGCTGATATCGAGAGAAGACGACATATTGATGCACACAGCTCCCACCCACAGGTAGTCGATCCCTCGAGCATGTGCCTCTCGGCAAGCTTGGAAGATCATGTGGTCTTTTGGGAGGTCTTCGAGATGATTCCGTAACAATGCCGATTTGGCTGCTTGTGTAACGTTGTCATTCTGAGAGGCGAATGACAAGACGGCGAAAGTGGGCAAAATTGAGGTGAAGAAATCGACCACGTCGTGTGTTGTTGTTTGAATAAGTTTCATCGTCGTGAGTTTCTGTGGACGAAGCCAAGGAACTGGAGACTCTGGCGATGACTACAGCATGTCCTTCAGTATATCACCCCTTGTTTAGTACAGCATCCATTCTCATCGAGGATACCTCAAGGCTCACGATGCGGAACACCGAAAGTCCGGAATTCCATACTGGATCCGCGAGGATTCCCCGATGGAGGAGCACCACTCGACAGGAGACAAAAGCACAACTGAGGAGCACAACTGAGGAGCACACCTGTGCGCATGTTTGGCTGGCCAATAGAACGGCGACACAATGACACGGCTAAACGGGATTGGTGTCGCAAACATACTTCATTGGGTCATTCCAGTCGTGGCTGTGTTGCACTAAGGCTCTTGCGTCAGTTATTGACGAGCCTGAGCAGGCAATCGTAAGCGTGCGCTCCGAACGAGGCAAGTTTTGTGGCCAGGAACGTCACTCACCGACGGACGGCGATTCGCCAACCCCCCGCGCCAGGGTTCCGGATGCTCGTTGAGGCTGCGCAAATGCGCAGCGCACCCTTGATCTGCTTGTTCTGGTCAGACAAACCTACATCGAAGGGACAGGCCGCTGGGCCTGGAAGAAACTTGGGTTGCGGTGCAAACTGCACGAGGTAAACACGTCATCCTGGCGGAGAAGGCTGCCCAACGGACTGGGCATGTTCTCCCTGACATTGGCGGCGTTGCACACAACCCGCAGGCGGAAATGCAACTATTTCGGGATGGCTGCATTGCAACCTGCTAAATTCCAATTTTCCCTCGTCCCGTCACCTTGCGACGTTCGCTGTCACCCTCAACGTGGACAATCTTCAGTGTCAAATATTCGGGGACTGATGGCTAACCACACCGATCATCTCCCTGGCCCCTGATAAGACAGGCCAGCGCACCTCTGTCTCGTCCATCTGATAAGACGGGTCTGTCATGGATCAGAGAATACGGATCAAGACGAGGAGAAGCTCTGTAGTCTTGTTACCGTTGTTACTGCCTAAGTGGTAGTATTGGGCTTTCGAGTTCGTCATCAGAACAGGCCACTATTCGTGTAATAGAGCGGTGAGGGTCACGCCTAATCCAGGTTATCATTTGCTTTGTGCGTTTGTTTCTGATCGGTCGTTCTGATGAAGTGCATCAATCCTTTGCTACCTCTTGCTCTCTGACCAGGAAGAAGAGGTGACTACTTGTACTCATTAGCCCCTAAAACCTTGCCCCCCTGATCGGACTAATGCTTTTCCCTAATCTGAGATCGTGTTGAACAGCTCACCCCAGCTGCTCCAGTATAACCAAGGTGAACAACGCTAGTCACACCCTCTGGCCCACCTGGCAAAGAAATGCTGGTTCAAGGAAACTATTTGCGGCTCTTGTCACATCGCCAATCGCGGCGCAGATTGCAACGCCTTCAACCCAGTCAACCGGGGTCCGGTAGCCGGGGTAGATGGTCAACAACAAGGATATAACCGCGGCCATGGTAAGAAGAACGAGGGTCTCGTTAACGGAGGCGTAGCGCACCAACTGCCACATGTGGCTTGGCGTTTCTCCACACACGACATTGCGCTTGAAGCCCAATAGGTGCTCAAAGGAGTGCAATCAAGCGTAAACTGACATCGCCCGACTCTTCACGTGACAGTTGGTTGATGATGCATAGGACAGGGCATTTCATGCAGAAATTATTGATGCTTTTAGACAAAGGGAAAAATGCTCGAATCTATCGTACAGGCGTTACTCCGCCCTCTCGGGGCCTGAAATGGGGTATCAGATGCGTGGTGGATGCGTAGACATGCCAGTCTATTTCGCCTCGTTCTTGGCCTTGCCGGCAATCTCCTCGGCCTTCTTGGCCTTGTTCTCGAGGACCTTCTTGACCTCCTCGATCGTCTCCCTGAACAGCTTCTCGCCCTCGTCCTTGTGCTTGTCGGCAACCTCGCGGAGCTGCTTGAACTTGGGGATGATCTGGTCGCCTTCGGGGATCATCTTGAAGTACTGATCGAGGCCGAAGCTCTCGCCGAACTGAGAGCCCTTGGACTTGGCCTTGTCGACGGCGTCGCCGACGTAACTCTCGAGGCCTCCGAGGTCGCCGGACTCGACGGCGGACTTGGCCTTGTCGAAGAGCTCCTTGGCGTTGCCCTGCTTGAGGGCGTCGGCGTTCTTCTCGACGAGCTCCTTGACCTTGGGGTTCTTGTCGAGGTAGGGCTTGGCCTCCTCGAGGGCCTTCTTCCAGGCCTCGTCGCCGAGCTTGCGGACCTGCTGGACCTTGTCCTCGATGAGCTTGCGGGCCTTCTCAAAGTTGCTCGCGGTGAAGCCGCCGGCCAGGACGTCCTTGACCTGCTTCCAGGTCTCGTCGACCTGCTTCTTGGCCTCGGGGCCGTACTTGTCGCCCAAGTCCTTGAGCTGGTCGATGTTGCCGCCCAGCTTCTCCTTGAGCTGAGGGTGGTTGTCGACGATGTCGGAGATGGCGTCGCCGCCGAGGCTGGCGATCTTCTTGGAGATGTCGGCGAGGACCTCGTAGGCCTTGTGGACGGCGTCGAGGCTCAGGCCGGCCTTTGCGACCTCCTGGAACTGCTTGTAGGCATCGTTCACGATCTGGTCGGCCTCCTCCTTGTGGTTCTTGCGGACCGTCTCAAAGTCGTCGAAGGCGGAGTCGACGTAGGCGCGGCCGCCGGGGATCCAGCCGACGTACGAGTAGGCGAACTGCTTGATGTAGTCGATGGCCTGGTCGGCGGACGGTGTGTTTTCTTGAAGCTTCTGCGAAGCGGCCGTGTACTTCTTCTCGGCCTCCTTTGCGGCTTTGTTCACCTTTGAGGCGGCACGGCCGGCGGGGGTGAAGGAGTAGATGGCGAAGAAGAGACCGGCGCCAGCAACGCCACCGGCGACACCAGCTCCGAAGTGGGAGCTGCCCGAGCTTGCACCGCCTCCGGTCGAAGACGAGGCCGTGGTGGACTGGAAGCGGAGGGGCTGCTGGCGGGGGACGCGGACGGCGCGCGAAGCTCTAGGGAGCGTCGAGCGAGCGAGGGGTCTAGCGGACATCATCGTGGCGGTTTAGCGACGGGTATTCTGAGTGCTAGGAGAATCGAGAAAAGGTGATGAGCTCGGGGATGGAAGGGTGTATCGATGAGTAGAGAATCGGGTGAATTGGGTATCAGAAAGTTGGTAGATGGATGGGAGAAGATTCGAGGAGGGACACGTGGACAGCTAGTTATGAAGGGAAGGGAACACAGGGGAACGAGTGTCGGGATCTTTAATCGGCTATTGTGAATCCGGGCTAGGCACAGGCAGCATCGGGAAACACGGTGGCGGACAGGAACAAACAGGGAAAGCATTCGTCACACGTGCTTTTTTTTTTCCTCCCTCTTTTTCTTCTCCGGACGCCAATTGAAGTCAAAATGACGGAGCTGAATGTGCCAAGGAGAAGGGAAGGCAAGGGAAGGCGGGGGGAGGGGACCTCTGCGCCTCCTTGGCCATTCAAACTGCGACTGCCGCTGTGAATGCCACTGCGACAGCCAAACCCACGGCTGTCCGTCCCCCTGTTGCTCTGCAGGCGCGAGTGGTGCAGGAGCTGGAAACTGGACCTGAATCTGGAGGTGACGACGGATCTGGACCGTGACTGGAATGGAAGCTCCGGTTGCAATGACCGGCTGATGACGTCAATGGCGCATCTCGTCAGGGGGCAGCTTGTTTCCCGATCGGACCGACACCCCGCTCTGACCGGCAACGAGCCAATCAAAGATGGCAACAGCAAGCGGGATGAACTGGCCCTCGAGAGTGACAGAGAAGGAGAGTTCCGGTCCGGCCCAGCTTTTCCTCCAGCCCCGAACTGTCGGCGGGAGATCGCCGATCGTTTGGTTGTGGGGTGCACTTCTCCTCAATAAGGGGACGCCCTCGTCATCGTGATGAGTTTGGCCCCATCCGAACTGCGCAGGTTGACGAGAGTTGACGACAGCTGCGTTTCTGGCTCGGAGAGGAAAGCCAAGGCGAGCCGTCGGTCAAAACCGCTGAGGCCGGCCAACGTGATGTGAGAAGAATTCAGGGTGAGGGCGCTCAAGTTGCCTCTCGATCTCTTTTCTCCCGTTCGTAACTACGACAGCCACCTGTGTCTTTGGGCCAAAACTCACCGCAGGCGCAGGATACGCGAGCCGGGGCTGCAACCTTGCTACGTGTGATGCACGAAGGCGGAATTTTACGGTGATCGTGAGATTCATCTCGCATACCTTCCCCTTGATTGTACTTGGTCACTGTTTGCTAACATCAGGTTAGATACAATTTGATCTTCGACGATTGAAGCACAAGATCACAGACAAGGAGTGTAGGTGTACCGAGACAGGGATATTGAAGTTTGGAACACCAAGGTGGCCTCAATATAGGTTCGAACCTTTTCCCTTTGCTTTCTTATGTGTTTCTGAGAAATTCGCATTGGTTGATACTTGCTAGAAACGATATTTCTTTGATGTGCGAATGCATTGATAGGTACATAGATGAGAGTATCTACCGATTAAGTGCAGTATGTCATCATATCAACAAAGATTAAGCTGACCAACAGCTCTTATAGAAAAACTCGTTCGAACGTTAATTGAATCAAGTCACCTAAACCTTATCTAGGTCCGCATATTTCGACCCGTAAACATGAGCACTCCTCCGTCGTCCTCGACATCGTCGTCAGCCTCATCCTCTTGCGCAACCACACTCCAAGCGTCATCCATGATGCGCACAATGCCTCTGGCCCTGACATGAGTAATCTGTGCCTGAGGCGCAATTGAGAGGCCTACAAGCTGGGATGCCAGGTCTTCAAGGTTCGCTGAGGCGCCCGCTAGCGACTGATAGGTTGGCTGTGACGAATACGTGTCGGAGTCGAACCTCTTGCGCTCAGATACCTTCTCTCTCAACGCCATGAACACATCATCACGGACCTTTACCAAGACTGCGTCTATCATCTTATTCTTGTACTGCGACGTATCGCCCTCCTCCAAAACATCAGGAATTACCCAGTTTGGGTAGACGTTCCGGTGAGGAGGCCGAACCCGAACACCGCTGCTATGAGCTGCGAAATAGTATTCGCAGAGGCGACATGTCGGCTTGCTGCAGCCAATGTACTTGATGCCGGCATAAAATGGGATCGAATACATTTCCGCTGCGAATTCTTTCCGAAGCCATTCCAAAAGGAGCACTTCGCTATGAACAGTGGGTCTGAAGGTCTTTTTGAGGCATTGGCTAGCGATCAGATGGTCTAGATCGCAACGCTGAAGCTCGTCTGCATATTGCTGATAGGTTGCAAGCTTTTCCACGTCGCTTGTCATCCGGGACAGTATGGCATGCGCAGAACGAACCGTTTGTCTTTGGTCCGGTGGAAGACCGGCCTGGAAAGCGTTCATCGGATTTGGGATAGGCCTGCTGGAGTCGATGAAAAGGATCTCTAGACTGTCGATATCGAAGAGCTCAGGGAAGCGCTTGCGAGCTCCGAGAATGGCTTGGGTGGCCCTGAAATAGGACACAAGGCGACCGATGAAGTGCTGGAGCTCACACCAATGCGGGGACTCGTCAAACTTGCCTGCTTTGCCCTTGTCGACTATTTGGCCGTATGTTGATGACTGACGCAAGGCGGTAGCTGCTCGTACCAATTCCTCATTCTTTGTTGATCTCGCTATAATTAAGTTGTTAGTAGAAACTCCCGGCAAAAGAATAGACTAAAAGCTCCTACCTGAAAAGCTGCTCTCGGCAGGTTCTGGAGTGAGAAAGGAGTGACGTTGAAGTTTCAGAAGCTCCTCCTTAAGTTGGTTACCTGGGAATATCAGTCTGACTGCATCGAAAACAAGTATTATCTACCTGGATGGGGGGTACTCACTCAGTTCAGACTTATACCTTTCGCAATCACTGATGCATTGAGAAAGTCGGTCCAATAAACCGGTTCGGTACCATTCAATCCGATTATGGTTGAAATTAAGAATGTTGCGAAGAACGTATCGAAAGATTGATGAGTTTCTGTCGTCTCTGGCAACAGTTGCCGCGCTTGCTTGGTTCAAATAATACAGCAAGGTGAAGACAAACTCCCTGACGTTTTCGATATCATCGTGGGATCTTTGGTTGGATGCAAACACATATAGCAACCTGTCAGGTGGTTGGACAATGGCCAGGGACGTGACAGTAAACCCTCCACGTTGGTTATCGCAGATCTGCGCTAGCTTGTTGATGAAGCATTCCAGTGCCTTACTGTGGTTTTCTTCGGGCTCTGAGGTGTCACTTGGAGCTTTCACCTCACTTCTCCGTCCGCAAGCTTCATGGAGACAAGAGAGGATAGTCAAGCCCTCAAAGAAGCGGTTCAACCTCCTGCAAAGGTTGAAGCTGATGGGATGATCCAGACCATCAGCGATCATCATTCCTTATGTTTCAGTTCCGTGTTAGTTATGTACAACAATTACATGTTTGTTGTGAGTATGTGACTGTATGTCTTACCTGATCCTAGCCCTTTGCCTGGGCCACGTGTTCTCGTTTTGCCCTTGGCCATAGCGAGAACCGATGAGCAATGTATACAAGTTTTAGAAAGAAACAAACAAATGTTTCAAGTTGAAATCTTTCCGGGATATGAAGGTTGCTCAAAAAGTTACTGGATTAAGTAGAGAGGTCGAGAATTTATATGAAACGCGATGCAGCGTAAGCCGCCTGGCCAGGGGGAATTTCAATGTGCTTGTGTTTCTTTGGGCGACTAAGAGTACTCTCAAGGCAGCTTGACGGAATCAAAGACGGGATTTGAGGGGGTAGAATGCCTCGCGGCCGCGCATCTGCATTCTCGCGGTTACAGCAGTTGGTTGTGCAGACGTGGGCATTTTGAGTAACCAATCATCTCACCTTCCCGTCACATTTTGGGCCGTTTAGTGCAGTTCCAAGACCATGCAATGTCGGAGGCCTGTGGAAGCACGAATCAAACCTCATCGAATTTGTTGCACACACACACCGAACGCTGGAGGCCGTGACCAATCGGCTCATCAGCTCTGGGGCGGTGTCGGTGACCTCCAACAGCCATGTTGGTACAAAGCCTTGAGGCGTATGGCAAGACATTTAGAAGTCACATTTGCAATGCTATGATTGTTGGTGCTCCTTTGCAAAGCCGAAATGCTCTGATTGAAGTTGGGTCTTCCTCTGTTGGGCATGTCGGTTGAGAGAATACTTCTCACGTATTGGTTACATAGTTGTGGGGGCCGAGGGTTTCCAAGGTCATGACCGGCCGCAAGCCAGTCCTCCCTAGTCATGCGCTCCAACCAACTCTTTCATAATCACCGAATTTGTTTCCTTAACATACATGGTGGTGGGTTGGCTCGATGCATTCACTCTTGCTTTCCACCAACAGCCGCCAGCCCTGCTGGACAGGTGGCATTGGCCTTGACCCTTAGCCAACAGAATTACCGTTGTCAATATGTTTGCCCAGCAGCATTAGCTAGATGTGGGGAAAGAGAAGGAAGTAAGTGGAAAAACCCAATTGTCTTCCAAGCTATCAATATTCCTCAAGTATATAAGACCACGTCGATTCGGATTTTTACTGACATTCTCCCCAGCATTCATCAACCCCTTCTGACCACACACATACTTAACTAGGTTTCATTCTGGTTTGACGTTGATAAGTCTTCATTTTCATCAAATTTGATAACGGTGTCCGTTCATCTCGTTTATTTCCCTCGCGGAGAAGTGAGGACCGATACAACCAGGAGTTTGGTGAACTGAGCCCCACTTGACCAAGCTATGAGAGAGTAAGACCAGGGTCCCGTATGATCACTGCCGGAGACCGATACTGACGAGAAACTTCCCAGGGTCTTGTTCGTGGTATCTTAAAGCCCCCGCTTCTATTTTTGACTGCTTACCCTCGTTTGCGGAGCCCCAAGGCAAGTAGACGACTCGAAACCACGCCTTTGAATCGCCGGCCAATTTCTTACCAGAGATGAATACAGAGATCAAACACCCAAATTGAATTGCTTGTTGGAACTCAGAACCGATTCGAGAACTTCTCTAATTCTCTGCATAAGATGTTTCGGGGCTCGGGATTTTACATGCCCACTCAAGCGACGTATAACTTTTACGATCCGGGTGACCCTGAAAGCTGGCCAGCTGCCGACACAGGGTATATGATCGATAGCTTTGTATACCCTGGTGACGACCAGGACCCAACAACTCTGTCCTTTTCATTTCAACCGAGCACGAACAATCAACACCTCAGCACATCATCCTATCAATCCGCTGGAACCGCACCTTTAGGACACTAGGCTCTTGAGGGTGAACCGTCGCACTGGGGTAACACCCATATTATTCAGCGACAGTTGATCGATCCAGCAGGGTGGGATGACAGTGAAGCTATGATGTTCGCCGAACAAGCTGTAAGCGCGTCCGTAGACACCTCCGATCCGTCCGCATCCCAGCCTCATGTAAACAACTTGCCCGTCAGCTTTCAGAACAGTCTGGGTCCTTCCACACAACAGTTCCAAGGTCCTTTTGTTTGCAACTCCTGCAATAAGAGTTTCAACGAATCAAACAAGCTTAAGTAAGCCCTATATCCGGGTATGCTCTACCGGCATCGGTGATCTGACTCGCTGTGTAGCAGGCACATGAAACAGCATAATAGGCCTAGTGAGTGCCCGTACGCGAAAGAAGGCTGTCCATGGCGATTTCCTGAAAAGAAAGATTTGGACCGGCACGTAGAGGCTTGGCATTCCTTCGAAAGAACTAGCTTCGAGTGTTCCGAGTGTTCCGAGGTGTTTACGAGAGAGGACAACTTGACGCGTCACAAAAAGGGGCGATGCAGGGCACGTCTGGGGGCTTGAGGGTGACACAATCTGAACACTGATTCTCTTTGTCAAATCTGATCGTTGAATGAATTGCTTTAATGCGTTAGGTTGTCTTCGTCTGTTTGCTTTCTCCTTCCGTTTTGCAAATTTATTGTCGCCGGGACTCAATAACATTTTCTTTGAGCAGTCGTTTTCTGTGTGGTAACTTTGGTTTCTACAGTCTCCAATTCTCGATACAACCTTCGTTCAGCAGCTGTGTGCTACTCAGATCCCAACTATAGCCGTAAGAAGATTGCAATCTAACAAGCTTCGATTCCAATTTGTGAAAAAAAGTCCCCAGTATTTCTCATGCTCCTGCGTTAGCCAAGACGCGGTTTGAACGGTCACGCCTCAACCCGTGACCTCGAAGGCCCTGGCAGCGACGTCAACAATAACACCAGGTCAGACGCGAGCGGACGAGCACATGGCATGATGCCGCGCATTCTTTCTCGCGGGTAAACGTCGCTCTGAACGTCCATTGGACGCGATTATGGGCGGAAGGGTAATGTCTCACAGGTTAGCGACGCAATTGGCTAGAAAGGAATGTGAGTTCACATCGCTATATGAGCGACGAGAGCCCCAGAAATTGAAATGCTGGAAACGGCGAGTTGGTAAACAGAGGCGGTTCGGAAACCGTTGTTATGTGGCAAAATTAGAAGCCTTCAACATAATTCCCCGATGTGGAGTGTCCGATGCTGCGGACCTTAAAAGGGGTGTAATGTCCAGCAGACGACTTGAGCTATAGGGTTCCTGTTTGCCAATTCTCTCTCCTGCCCAGTACTCCGTGGCAAACAAACAAGATGAAGTGGACTGCATCTCTCACAATCATGCTGGCCGCGCTGCGGCAGGCTTCCGCTACGAATTCAACATCATGCACACCCCGACTCATGAGCTACTGGATCAACGCCAACGCTTCCATCTCGATAGTCGAGCCGGTCGACGCGGGAGGCATCTTCATCGAGCAAGGGAATATCGCCTTCCCGGAAAACGTCACGAACCTCCCCAGTCTCTGCGCTGTAAGCTTCGTTGCTAAGATCTCGGGGAATAATACCTACAAGTTTGGCCTCTTCCTGCCGGATGAGTGGAACAACAAGATGCTCACCGTAGGCAACGACGGCTTCTCCGGTGGCATCAACTGGCCAGCCATGGCCGCTGGTGTAAAGTACGGCTTCGTCACTGTCGCGACTGACGGCGGACATAACTCAACCGCGAACAACCTCACCTGGGCCCTTGGTAACGATGACGCGAAGGTTAACTTTGGGCACAAGGCCCTGCACGGCACGGTGCAGCTGGCGCAAAGGGTTATCGAGAAATACTACGGCCTGCCTCCCGAAGCGTCATACTTCTCGGGCACGTCCAACGGTGGACGGCAGGGTCTGAAGGCCGCAGAGCTCTACCCCAGGGACTTTTCAGCCTTGCTGATTGGTGCTCCGGCATGGTGGCAGAGCCATCTGCAGAGCTGGAGAATCGCCCGCGGCGTGTCAAATCTGCCTACCGATAATGCCAAGCACATCTCTGCGGAAAACTTTACCATCATCGGAGATGCCGTCAGGAAGCAATGCGATGCCGCCGACGGAGTGGAGGATGGTATCGTCAGCGACCCGGCCAACTGCACAATCAATTACAGTCTCTTCACCTGCGGCCAGGAAGGCGTCGACGCGCTGGCGTGCTTGAACGCGGAGCAGGTCACTGTCGCTCAGAGCGTTTATGCCGATTACAACATTAGCGACGAGATCATCTTCCCAGGCGTCAACCCTGGGTCTGAGTACGAGTGGGGCGCGCTCTTGGGCACTGAGCCCAACGAGGAGGCCGTCGGATACATGAAGAACTTCGTCTACAACGACACCGAGTGGGCGTGGTCAAGCTACAACGACACGGTCCCGGGTTATGCCAACGACACCAACCCCGGCCAGCTCGATGTCAATAACTTTAACCTGACCCGATTCTCGAGTTTGGGCGGCAAGATCGTTATGTACCACGGCCTTGCCGATGCCCACATTCCCGCCACAGCCTCTAGACATTACTACGACAAGGTTGTCGCCCAGACGGGCGGCGACATCGAAGCCGTCCGCGGCTGGTTCCGTCTCTTCTTCCTGCCGGGCGTCGGACACAAGAACACGACAGTCGACGCGCCGTGGTATATCGGCGGACCGGGTCAGGCCGAGCAGCTCGTGGGCGGTGGCAACTCAACAACTCCTACCAATGCGACAAGCGATGCTCTGCTTGCTCTCCAGCTGTGGGTTGAGTCTGGCACCGCGCCAGAGTCCATTATTGCGACAACGTGGGCCAACTCAACTGATCCATCGACGGAGGTGTTGAGGCAGCGCCCGATTTGCCCGTACCCGGCGACGCAGAAGTACATTGGCGAGGGCGAGCAGTCGAAGCCCGAGAGCTTTGTGTGCTAATTTGAGATCGAAGAGAGGAATGCAGAAAAATGACCTTGATCGAGTCTAATGATGTATTGGAAATATTTGTGAAGATTGAAGGCCGGAAGCGACGATGCTCCCGAAACGGGTCTCAGGCCGCGTTACAGGAATAATGTTTAATGATGTTTAATGATGTTTAATGATGTTTAATGTCATACCAACTTTCACATATCGCATGATCAGGCCGGGAAATGAACACCCCACATTCCCCACCTCACGTGCCAAAGCAGGTGACCTCGTGTGCATTTGCTGACAGACAGAGCGACGCGTCGCCACCGGACCATCCATTGAGGGGAACACCACTTCTCCCATATCATCGTGCGCTGACCCTAACGCGCCTGTACCTACGCAGTTTTGACGTATCGCCTTGCTCACTCGACGAAGATATGCGCCTCATCATTTGGCTTATAGCCACGCACGTTACCATTTGGACAAGAACTTGCCATCTCCAACTACCATGACGACATCACCGTCGCCGCCTCTTGACGATCTGTCCGAGGATGCTAAAGCCATTTCGGAGCATGGGACACTTAAATACTCTCTTCTGGGTCCCTCTTTGACGAAAGCTGGCCAAGATGCGGTCGATCAGTCCAAGGTCAGTCCGTCCTGGAGCCTGCGACAGTCTGGATCCTCCAACAATGTTGCTGACATACAGCCCCAAAGGTATCCGAGATCATATACAATGCGTCCAAAGGATCCAAGTTCTTCAACCGAGAAGAAGAGCGTGACAAAATCCTGACGAGGAAAATCGAACAAATCCTCGAGAAGAAACGACTCCTCGAGAAGCAAGACCTCAGCCGCGAGCTCCGTCTTGCCGACCAGCTCATTACTCAACTCGAGTTATCCCGAGACTTGACGCAATACGTTGTGCATGTCGATTGCGATGCCTTCTATGCTGCCGTCGAGCTGCTCGATCGTCCCGAACTCAAGGACATCCCTTTCGCTGTCGGAGGCGGCGTCCTCACGACATGCAATTACGTCGCACGGAAATATGGTTGTCGGAGTGGAATGGCTGGATTCGTAGCCAAGAAGTTGTGCCCCGAATTGGTTATGCTGAAATTGAACTTTGAGAAGTACACAGCCAAGGCACATGAGGTCCGAGAAGTGCTGGTCGAATACGATCCTCGCTTCGAAAGCGCAAGCATAGACGAGGCATACCTGAACATTACAGAATACTGCACAGACAAGGGTATTGGCCCAGCGGAAGCAGTCGAGCAGATGCGCAGGGAAATCCACGAGAGAACCAAGATAACTGTGTCGGCTGGTATCGCGGCCAATGCGAAGCTTGCAAAGATCTGCTCCAACATGAACAAGCCGAACGGCCAATTCGTCTTGCCTAACGACCGGGGGGAGATTGTACGATTCATGGCGAGACTTCCGCCCCGGAAGGTCAACGGCGTCGGCCGCGTACTGGAACGACAATTGGCCGAGATCGGAATCAAGACATGTGCGGATATTTACTCACAACGGCAATTCCTTCGGTCACTTTTCGGCGAGAAGGCGTACGAGTTTCTGATTAATGTCTATCTTGGTCTGGGACGCACTAAGATCCAGCCTGCGGAAGAATACGAGAGGAAGAGCGTGGGCACTGAGAGCACATTCCGGGACATGTCAGACCCACAGCAGTTCAGGGACAAGCTGAGATGGACGGCAATGGAGTTGGAGAAGGACATGATGAGGGCGCAGGTCAAAGGTCGGACGCTGGTGTTAAAGGTGAAGCTGCATACATACGAGGTCTTCACCCGCCAAGCCGTGCTGCCCAGGGCGATTTGTCAAGCCGACGATTTATATCATTTTTCTCTTCCGATTCTCTCGAAGCTGGAAGAAGAGATGCCGGGCATGACGCTACGATTGATGGGACTGCGCTGTACGCACCTCGTGAGCACCAAGAAGCCAGATACAATGGCATTCTTCGGCTTTCGAACCCGAAGGCCCGGGTCAGGTGCATCGCCAGACAATGTTCTCAAGACTATTGCCGGCCCTGAGGCCCTTAACAGGCTGGACGCGGACGGTTGGGAGCAATGGCCGGAGGAGGAGCTATTGGTCTTCGACAATGATCAACATACAGAGGCCGACATACACGAGGAATCCGCCAGCCTCGCTGACGACGAGCCAAGTCCAGCCAGGAGACATGGGAAAGAGATCCTACCAAACCCCGTGCGGGAGTACGAGCCGGTCAACGATGAAATGTGGGACTGCCCTATTTGCAACCGTCCGCAGGCGCCAGAGGAGAGACAGTTCAACGAGCACATCGACCTGTGTTTATCGCGCCAGACGATTCGCGAAGCCATGCACGAAGATGTTCCCCTTGCCCCAGGTTCGAGATCGACAACACCGGATATGAAGAAGGCCAAGGTTGGCGGGGAGAAGAAACGCGGTAGGCAACCAGCAAGACCGTCGAGTGACGACCCTCGGCAGAAGAAGCTTTGCTTTGGATGATGAGCCTCAATGACAGACCAGACTTAATGATACCTGTAATACCATATGAATCAATAGCCTTCCCACGTGCGGAGAACGCCGCCCCGTCACCAAGGAGTCAATCTCCTTGCAGTTGGTGCCGACTTGGTTCGCACGCCACTCATCATCCGTCTTCTGGTTGTCCGCGATGGTCTGGCACTCGGACGATGCCCGTCGCCAGCAGCCTGCGAACTTGAGGTCAAAGTGGCGAAAGCGACAAAGATCGCTCTTCGAGGACCTACAGGCTTGTGCCCTGGTCAGCTAGCGCGGAATGACGACGCCATGGCTTTCTTGGCTCACGACGCTTCAGCCCTTCATGGCCCAATGAGATGAAGGTTGGTGAGACAAGCTCGACGAGATTTTACAAGCCATCGAGGTGAACCTGTCGCAGATCGACAATAGTATTGCTCGCCGCCCGCCATCTTCGTTGCTGTTGATCGTAAGCCTCTGCCCGAGAAAGGTTCGGGTCTCGGACGTTAAACTCCGCATTCCTATCAATTGATTTACTTTTACTTGTCTTACGAGGCTCACGTTCATCCGAAGACGCTCCGGCGTAATTTGTCTGGGTGGACCGCAACATACCACGAAGCCTGGAGGTGTGCCACGATGGCTCGGTTCGTACATGTCTACCATTACGAAGAATCGGCATAATGCGGCGGCGTCACGTATCTCTATGGTTACAACAGGCCATAGGGAAACTCTCTCGCGAGGCTCGAATCACTCCACAGCAAATGAAACCTTTCACAGTGCCATTTGAAAAAGCTGGGGTCAGACCCAGAACCCTGGGTAATATCGACAACAGCCGAGTCGTCGGGCAAGGGTCCCGTTGGGGTTTCTCGCCTGCATTCCTTCATAATAAGTCCGAAAACAGAAGCTTTTACGTTGGCCCTGGGTTTCATCGATTCTACCTGTCTCGACTTCTCTTACTCTCGGTGATATACAGATCATGTGCCATGCGCTTTGAACGCGACAGGGCCGCGATACCGACACCTCTCGACCGCCGATATCACTCCCAAGGAATCTTACTCCCGAAAGAGGAGCTCGGGCGCAGCGTGCCTCCAGATAGACCAACCTTTCCGCTGGCATGGTTGAATAAGCATTAGGCATACTGTTCACCAACTAACGTCCTAACGATCATTTAGATATCTGCAATGAAAGCCCAGCTTGTGGATCTGGTGTTGATCAGCTGACTAGCTGAATAGCTGGGCCTGAAAAATCCACACGAGTAGAGGGTTGGCCAACACGGTCCAGGTCGACCACCGCCCGGTTCCTAGTTAGCGTCTGAAAGATGATTGGATTACCCTGGAGCTAGCGCCGATGGCTTTCTTATGCAGGTAAAGCTTATGCAACCGATGGTCCACCCGGCAAGCCGTCGTCTTGAACTACGCCCTTTTTGTGCCTTGTCTTCGAGAGGGCGACGCCTCCGTGGTGATGAAGCCGCGCTCCCTGCGATCAAGTTTCACTCCAACGGCTTTCAGCTCGGGCCAAGGACACTATCCACTCTTGCAAAATCAGAAAAGTACAATCCAACTTTTGAGCACACTCTCCCTGCGTCAACTTGAGGCTTTTAGGATGTGATCGACGTTCTAGGAACAGCGCTGTGATGTTGACGTGAACGGTGATCTGCACGACGCCTCCGCGTTCGGTTTACCTTGCAAAAAGCATGATCAAATGAGCACGCAGCCTTCAAGAGTGATTCTCGGCCCGCAGATTATTGTTGTCTGGGGATTGTTGCATTCCTTCCGGAACCATATCTCGCAGCCAGCCCCATCTGCATTCCAGCATATAACCAAGTCTACCCTCATGCATTCGCCTAGCAAGATCTCAAATCTCTTCGTCGCGCTCCTTTATTGCTCTCTAGCCGGCAGCCTGCAATTTGCCTTTGAGGACACCAGTCAACGATCAGCAACCGGCAGTCATGGATTCGGAAATCGGTGCCAAGCAGACACCCACGCTTGCGGCGGCACCCGCCTTCAACACCGAGCCAGCCGCAATATTCTGGCTCGTCTGGGCGGGGGTTTGGACCGTCCCGGTGCTTTGCGGGATGATATTCCTATTTGTCAACCGCAAAATGCCATTTCTGAGGATCCGCGGGCTGGCTTTGTCGTTTGGTGCCGTCACCATGCTCCACCTGTACTGGATGTCGGTGCAGATCGCCCTTTGTGTTGGCCAATTTCTGCCCGACGACGCAGAGTACTGGGTTATGGGGCTCTACTTGCCTTTCGGCATTGCTCTTTTTCACGCCTCCAACAGCCGCTTTCTACACATCGCCAAGACGCAACGGAAATATGCAGACAAGCCACTTAGCTCGTCCAAGCCGCAGTCGGACACCTCCAACTGCAGAGACGGGAACATCGCGGCAAGGTTCCGGAACCTAGACTACAACACCAAGATGCTGGCTGTGGTCTGCACGGGCATGCTTTTACAGGTATGTGACGTCGGCCCAAGCAATGGGCCGTGCTTGTCAGCTTGACACGTCGCTGACATTTACGATAATCAGCTCGTCCTGACGCTTGTCATGTATCTCGTCTCACGCAAGTATCATCCGTGGTTCGGCATTGCTGGCACGGAAGTCAAGGGCACCGCCATGCAGCGGAAGGTCGAGATGGGCCGAGGCTGGGAATGGTGGCCGTCAGTCCTCTGGCAGTTCATCTGGGCCTGGGCGGTCGCACCCGTTATCCTCTGGAAATCACGTGGGATTAGGGACACCCAAGGGTGGCGTCTCCAGACCATTGCGTGCTGCATCGCAAGGTCAGTAAAATCAAGTCTAGCGTTTCGCCGCCGTTCTGGGCGAAGTCTCCCCCGCCCAGCACTAACGAGTTCAGTCTGCACGCTACCCCTATGTGGCTTGTCGCTTTGTATGTGCCAGAGATGACACCCGTCAATAGATACTTTATTCCCCCTCAGTGGTGAGTTATATGTCGCACAAATGGGCACTCCGTTCAGTCCTACTCACAACATCACCCAGGATCTGTCTCTCAATACTCTTCATCGAGATATTCACCATCTTCATCCCATGTTGGCAGGTATTCAAACACAGGTCACTCCGGCAAGAGACGCTCGAGTCGATTGCCATTTGGGAAGCCAAGAACAAGTCTCGCAGCGGCAGTGACTCCTTCGTCACTGGCTCAACCAAGGTTGGGTCTCACAACTCGTTCGCTTGGAAGTCGTTGGCAGAACTCGAAAAGAACGCCAGCCAGGCGGAAAGTGTCTTTACGATGGGCGCTCTGGAGTATGTCTTGGACAAAAATCCCGAGCCTCTCCGCAAGTTCTCGGCTCTCAGAGACTTCTCGGGAGAAAACATCGCCTTCCTGTCGGCTGTCGGGGAGTGGAAGTCATCAATCCCACAAAGCCCAGACGCAAGGCAACGCTCGCTCGAGCTCACCCGCGAGCGTTTCAACCGTGCCCTGCGGATCTACACCGAGTTTATCAGCCCCTACCACGCGGAGTTCCAGATCAACATCGCATCGCAGGAGCTCAAGCGCCTGGAAGGCATCTTCGCCGACGCAGCTACGACACTCTATGGAGACAAGACTGAGCGGTTTCTCGACCCGGTAGTTCCTTTTGAAGTCATCAATTTGGGACCTGAGATTTCGAATGGCAGCTCAGACAAGGGCAGTCTATCTCCAGATGGCAGCGGAAACGCAATTACGGATGGTTTGCAGTACTGCGGAGAGATCCCCGAGGGTTTCAACGCGGGGGTGTTTGATGACGCGGAAACGAGCATCAAATACCTCGTTCTCACAAACACTTGGCCCAAGTTCGTCAAGGAGAGGAGGTACTCGCTGGACTCCGAAGACTCTGGGGAGACTGTCGAGACAAACCACTCAACCTCGACTCTGTCCAGAGTGGCGAAGTATTTCCGAGCAATGAGAACGGTGATGTAGGACGTGGGTGGTTTGGGAAAGGTGTTTTTTTACGGCAATGATATCCCCAGTCTGTCATGACTTGTACCAACTTGTAATTTCCTTCAATAAGCACCGATCACAGCGCGGCTGCAAAGACTCAAATCTAGCCTTCTTCAAATTCAACTCCACGCCCACGTGAGTCGGCAAGATTCCACCGCTTCTTGTGAGGTTGTGATACTATCCTTCTTTGACCCCCCATACGCGGGTTGCCAGAGCAACGTCACGTAGCGGATGTTTAGATCTAGATTGCCACGCCCCAGCCGGAAAAGGCAAAAGGGCAGCGGGCGCAAGAGGTAGCTGACTTCAACGGAAACGGTTACGACTTCCTCCACGAGGGAGATGTTTGCGATGTTAAAAAAGCGGATCTACAACGTGGCTACTTGGTTGGGAGAAGTGCCAAGAGACATGGGGGCAGCTAGTGAAAGAGAGATGTCCCTCCACGCCTCGTGTCTTGTGATGTTCATTCCCATGGGTCACCTAGGTGAGCCGCGGAAATGCACGACAAGGAGCTTTTTGGATTTCCATGTGCCATTTCGGGAGTCGCCGAGGTGGACTCTGTGGCTTCTGGTCTGGATCGTCAATAGGGCACGAGGCTTCGACTCGGATGGGTGGATGTCTAACTTGTTCCGGAACCCTCGAAGGATTTTACTTTTCACTAACAGTCCAGTGACTGAAAGGTGTTGTCATCGATATCAACACTAAACTGCGATGACTGGCTGCTGTGTAGGTGTTTAAGGCCGTGGAGTCGAGTGTCACAAGTTGTGCTTATGACCAACAGTTATGCAAGATACCTATGGATACGACATCTGGCAATTTTTGGCAAGCTCATACTAGGAGAAACTTGAAGGGAAAACAAGGCTGATGAGATTGCTTAGCCATAGGGCATCCGCTATATTTACTATGATAATCGAGTTGGAAATGCCTTCTTGCCGGCCAAGCTCTGCTAGGAAACATTATCTTGATATCGATGAGTCGGGCTCTCCAACGGACCCATCTCGTGTTCGATACCGGCTTTAGCTTAACCGCCTCTCGTTCATGTGAGTCACCTGGCAGACTTGGGTGAGCTGTCCCCTCTCAAGGCAAGATAATAAAAAAGCCTTTGATTGAAAATGAGGCTGCAAAAGTTGATCTGGTGCCTCATTTAGTTTTTGGATCAATCTTTTCTCTTTTCTTCTTATATCAGGTGCGCGGGGAGGTCGTCATTGATTCAGGTCAGTCTGCGGGTCGATTTCGAATTTTCTCGTTAAACACATCTGAAAGCTCGAGCAATATCTCGACGAAAACTGCTTTACTCAACCAAACCTCGCCTGGGGATGGACTATTTCATTACTAAGGAGCAGAAAGCATGCTGATGCTTCAGGTCATCGGAATTCTCAACACTTCCTGCTGCAGCCCTATACTAACATCGAATCTCAGTCACCACCTTTGAGACAGCTAACATTTCTATATTTCATTGCTTAACTGTTCAGCAAATCCTAATCCGAGTGGGACAAGTCACTGCTCTTCATATGTTCCTCTGCGCCAGCATGTTCTCTGCCAGCGTCCTGGCAGCCATGTCCAAAGCTCAGCCCTCGCTTTTGGGGTGTAAGTTTGGCCCCAACTGATTAAGGGTAAGCGCCCCGGTCTTGAAACAAACTTTCACAGCCGCTCAGCTACAGAGCCGCTGACCGGGCAGTGCCACAATACCTGCGCTGGCGGGAAGTGTAAAGCAAGTTGTCCTCGCTTGGAGAAACCAAGCGTGGTTGACAGGAGAGTAATACGTCATTAAGCACCCAGACATACGTTCAGCTACTGGAATGCTGTACTCGTATTGGGATTCTGTCACGCTTTTGTTAATGGTCTCTGGCGATGGTACCGGTCAAACAAGGAGCGCAACTGCTTTTGCTGGTAGCAGGAAAACTCGGCTCAATGAAGCGACGGCAGTACATTCGGCTTTTAGTGCATCAGGCCTTGCGAAATACAATGTTAATATTCTTAAAAGTTCAAGCTTAAATGGTGTCATGGCCCTTTTAAATTTAAGGGTGCTTTAATCTACGCGAATTGTTGAAGAGAAGTGCAACACAACCCGTGATAAGAAGAGCTATTCCACCTTTACAACCCAACCCTTACGATAGGTAATATGATTCTGAACCTGAACAAAAAGCTTTATGAGAAGGCATTTATCGATCAGATTCTCGAGACGGCAGTAAAACTATGGCTTGAGCGTGGTGATAACTTCATCTGCAAGGGAAGACGAAGACTCGGGGCATAGGTGTGATGTTGACATATCGTTAACCGTTCGTAAGCGAGGCATAGCCTCCGCTGAGCTTTCAATTTGAGGCTAGATTCCAAGATGGCTTTGTGACTGAAAACTACCAGAAGTGGCCGAAGAAGCACGAGAAGCTGCAGCCATGTCGGAGTAAAAGTTTCCTTGTTGACCTCACTGTCACGAGCAGGTCAGGGCA